>CM069909.1:111938733-111997027 GCA_036172215.1 Camellia granthamiana | reverse complement strand
TGGCAACTAACGTAATATTTTTTGTCTAATTTTGAACAAAAATTAACTTATAGAATAAATTGAAAAAAATTTAAAATATGAAGAACCAAAAAAAAAAAATTTCAAATATAAATAGGGCAAAATGTAATTTATCCTAAATTTTCAACAACGGTACCATGAAATGTTTTTTGATTAGAATATATTTGAGAAGGTAGCAAAAAGCTAGTTTTTAGCTTTTAACTCATTTTAGGAGTGTTTTGGGAAGTTTTGTAAAAAATTAACTTTTTGGCTTTTTGACTTTTTTGGTGGCTTTTTTAGACAAAAAGCGCTAAAACCAAAAAATTGCCTTTTTTATTTATTTATCATTTCTCACATTTTTTATACATAAAAAAATAAAAAATTAACTTTTAACCAATTTTCTAAATCATCCCTTAATCATCTTACCACCTTTGGTGGTCAACCAGTTGGTCAATTTTAAACTTTTCCGGAGGTTCGACCATAATTTTGAGATGTTTTTTGTGAAATAATTTTCGTTATTTGTAACATTTTTGATAAATTTTCTCTATCTTCTAATCTCTTAGTTTGGTTAAGATAAAAATGGTAGAAAGTGAAAAAAAAAAAAAAAATTCATGTTTGTTTATCATAAAAGTGATAAAAGTTATAAGAAAATTAATTTTTTTATACAACTTATAATAGCATAGTAACTAATTCAAATTTCTTGTTTAAAAAAGAAAAGAAAGAAATTACAAGAAATTTAAATTTATCATAAAAGTAATTACTTATAATTAGAATTCTTATTTTCTTGTAAAATTTTTATTCTAATTAGATTCAGATATAATATATAGATATATCTATTTTGTTTATTTTATTTTTTATTATTTTTACTTTTTATTATTTATTTATTTCAAATCAAACGAAACGTGAATTTATGGTTTATCTTTCACACATACCCACCCACCCCACCCCACCCCACCCCACTAACATCCCACATTGAATCACCAAACCACCAAGGCTAGTGTCAATTTTACCATTGAATCACACATACCCACCCCACCCCACACCACACGACACCCTACCTCAGACCCAATTTTACCATCAGACCTAATTTTACAGTCGCAATCGTTGACATGCTCAATTACACTTCAAAAATTGACTCACAATATCAGTCTTTATATATATCTTACATATTCTATTATACAAAATATAAAATTATAAGAAAATAATAATTTAGTGTATATTTGAGAGGAAAAAAAAAATTAGATTACTGGTAAATTTTCATTATTAAGGTTATAAATTTTTCCATAAATATGTAATTATTTTAAAATAGTACAACTAATTTATAATTTCTCCTAAAATTGTATCACACGTTTCCCATGTTCAAACTATAACGGCTGCTACAATCATTTTTCATTTTTGTATGCGCATTGCTTGTGTGTGTGCGCGCGCGCACGTGTGTTGGCGTTAACTAGTAAAGGAAGGACATGTAGCATCCCACTTCTTTGCAACATGAGCAAATATCAAGGCACAAGTGGAGAATAGTTTTTTTTTTTTTGGATCGGAAACACTCCAATTACACATAATTGAAAGAAAGACAACTAACAAGAGGCAAAGGAGGATGGGATACCCAATCTAAAGGTGAGGACTTATCTAAACAAGCTCGAGTAGTCCAATAGACTGCCCCATTAACCACTCTAGAATATTGATTAAAGGACATATAATCTCGACTTGCCATCTCAACAGTTATGAGGACAAGTGGAAAAGAGTGGAGAAGAGTTGAGAAGACGTTCCAACACCTAAATCTACTAATGAGGAAGAATTGATATTAGCTATTAAACATCTCAGCGGTTACCAAATTGATTCAAATTCAAATTCAAATTTTCAGAGTACATACGACCATAGCGTGGTTGTACAGTATATAAGAAATTTAGGAGTTTACAAATTTTTATATATTTACTTATGAATCTTGCTAGAGACTCCCAAATATCACTCATAAATTCACTCACAATGACATGGTAAGGGTTGTATCATATGTATTTAATTTCTACACGAATCAACAACCAACATGTAACAATTCACATCATTTGAGGTTAATTTAGGATGAGATTTTAGGAATCTCAAACTTTTTTCTTTAGTCACATGCTATGTTTAAATAGACGTAGTCTCTTCAAAGTTTATTTATTTATTATTTACAATAATTACTTATTTCTCTTTCCCATCGTTATTATGTCACTACAAGAAAAGTGGGTATAAAACACGAAACTTTTTGCGATGGCGTGTATACCGTTGCAAAAAGTGATCTTTTGCGACGGCATATGAAGTTGTCTCAAATAAATGTTTTCTGCGACAGTAGTTTCCCGTCGCTAATAAACACACAACAAAAAGTCTCTTAAATATGGAAGTATTCGCGACACACTGTGTACCGTCGCAAAATATTTTTTTTGAGACAGGTGAAATTTACCGTCGCAAATAGTGGACATTTGTGACGGAAATTCTGTGTCTCAAAAAAAACCCTTATTAAAACGGCGTCGTTTTAATGAATGGATTTGATCATTTGTGACGGTTTTTCTATACCGTCGCAAATAGTACTGAAAAATTTCATCTCCCTCCTTCAGCCAAAATGGCGCTCGATCAAATCCCCAAAATCCCTAACACCTTCTCTCTCAAAACCCCCAAAATCCCTAACACCATTCTCCCTCAAAACCCCCAAAATCCCTAAATCCCCAAATCCCTAAATCGAGTTCGTGTGCCACAATCACGGAGACGAGTTCGAGTTCCCAAAGCGACGACGATCTCTCTCTCTCTTTCGACGAGCGACGACGGTGACAGCGACGGCTAGCGGTGTTCGAGTTCACCAACGATCACAGCGACAACGGCGACGACAGCGAGTGTTCACTGACGATCTCTCTCTCGACGAGCGACGACGGCTAGCGGTGGTGCGGCGATGGCCTATTACGATCTCTCCCTCTCGCGCGAGCTCAGTCAGTATGCTCTCTCTCTCTCTCTCTCACACACACACACACACATACACACACTGATATATATATATAAATTTTTCTTCCCCTGTATGCTGATAACTGGTGACATATGTTAACACACTGATTCTGTTCGTGGTACATGATGATTTATGTCGGTTTTCACTTTTTTCATAGTTACAAAAACATGTCTTTGTTTGGATGGTCCATGAGAAGGAATCTATACAATTTGGGATTGATTAAATCATATTCTTGAAAGAATATCATGTGGGTTCATGATGTTTCCGTAACACCAAATACCTTTTCATAGGCAACAATTTGTTTGGGGGGATATGTTTCCACCCTTGTGGCATATGGGTTGTTTCTTGCTGGGAAAAGAGTAGGTACAGAGAAGAAGTTGCTCAACACGTAAGTCTTGTTATTCTAACTTCTTATTGATAATACTCATTTTTCTTGTTTCATTTTTCAATATTATAAGTAGCAGTGGGTTCAAGATGTGTAGAAATCATAGTTTTCCTTGATGAATCATGTATTCATTTTGATTTTCTCTTCTAGGCTGTATCTAGGGTCATTCCTCAACATTTGCCTTTCCCAAATACCATGAGCTACTATAGTTTGGTAATGTAAATGGTATCTTTCTCCAATTATTAAATTTCAACCTGATTGCTGTAGTATGATGTGTTATAGTAACGTATCTTTTAACGTCCTTTATGACCTCCCTGTTGGACCTGATATCCTGGTACGGTATGGAATCTTGTCCCTTGCTTGGAAATAATTAGTCATACTGCTGTTCTCTTCTTGTTACTTTCTTGGTTTGGATGCCGACCGTGATGTTATTTTATAGATAGGTTTGGTACGAGATGTAAATCTGTGAAGTTAAAGTGTTGTATTACGAACTAATTTGTCGTCTAAATGGAAACATACCAGATCTCTTTTTAGAAGCTTCATCGTTGCATTTTTTTACTCTTGTTGCAAGTTATCAAGTTAATGTTTCGTTTTAATTGATTGCAGATAGTGTTTGGTTATTGATTTCTTTCATACAGGGTATTACTTTTGAGCTTGATGAAGAGATGGCTGCAGATGACGATGAAAGGGAGGCATTGCAAGAAATTATCAACAATACTAAGTTAAGTGAAGGTTATCTTACACTTGCTCGTGATATAGAGGTCATGAAGCCCAAATCGCCTGAGGATATTTATAAGGTTGGGACTTCTTAGATATCCATACTAGCTCTTGATTTGTCTTGTCATCTTGATAGTTATAATTATTGTTGCATGTTTGAAAGGGGTTTGTATGTGTGTTATTCCTAATTGTTTCTTCATCAAACCTACTATTCTTGCTTGGATTTAATTAGGCACATTTGCTCGATGGCCCGGCTAGTGCTGGTGCAAGTGTTGATTCAGCCAGACAGAACTTGGCAACTACATTTGTTAAGGCATTTGTGAATGCTGGCTTTGGTTAGGTAAAAGGGTGGTTTATTTGCGTAAGAAATTTTGGAGGCAAACATTTTAGGGATGGCTTCATGTAACATTTGCTGCTTATATTGTGGCAGGATAAGCTAATGAAAGTCCTATAAGAGGCTTCAAGTGGTGGTTCTTCAGGAAACTGGCTCTTTAAGAATAAAGAACACGGAAAAGCCAGTACTGCAGCAAGTTTGGTATGTTCCCCTCCCCTTTCAGTCTATTTGCTGGTCCAGGTTTCTTTGTTGCTAGATTATCACCATTTTTCCTTGTAGGGTATGATTTTGCTTTGGGATGTTGATTCTGGACTTGCCCAACTTGACAAGTATTTCCACAGTAATGACAACCATGTCATAGCCGGTGCATTGTTGGGAGTTGGTATTGTGAACTGCGGTATCAAGAATGAATGTGATCCTATGAGTTATACTTTGGCATTCTCTGTACACAAGTCCTGTGACTGTTATGTATTTGGAAATCCTAAATTTTCTTTTTTCAGGCATTGGCACTTCTTGCTGATTATATAGATAAAGAGGATTCTTCTGTCAGAATTGGTGCAATAATGGGTCTGGGCCTTGCTTTTGCTGGTACCCAAAATGAGTAGGTGAGGTTCCTTGCATTTTTAATTGGTGGTTTCTTGGTAGGCCATGGAAACAATACTATGTCTGATTCAAGAGGCACATCAGTGGAATCATTCTGTCTATTCTACCATAGATTGCTAATTTCATTACAGAAGTTACAGAATAAACACAAATAGAGAGGGAGAGATAAAATTTGATGAGTACTGGAAGATATCTTCCCTTCTCTTTGTACATGTTTAATTAAAGTTGATGTTGATTAATTTATAATTTTTCTCAATTCCATAGTTAATTGTCTCGTATCCGTGGAATGCAAAAACATCATTTGACTTGTTCCTCTACTTTCTTTGTTTGATATGTTTATTTCCCGTTGAAGCAGACTAATCTAAATCGTTTGTCAGATCCATAGTAAATTGACTCCTATCCTTGGAGATAACAAAGTGCCTCTTGATGTGATTGCGTTCACTGCTATTTCATTGGGCTTGGCGTATGTTGGTTCCGATAATGAAGAGGTTGCTCAGGCAATTATATTTGCATTAATGGACCGAAGCATTATGTACATCACCAAACGGGGTCGGATTGGCACGAAACTTGGCACACACGACTGCCTAGGCACGAGAGACTTGTGGGAGAAGACGGGGCTCAAATCGGGTTCCTGGTTTGAGAGTTAGAGAGCGGAATTTCGGTCTAGGCAAACTAGTTCCTTAAGAAATTTGAATTCGATGTGTTGAAGCCCCAAAATCGCCAAACAACATCGGTTTGGCACGAAACTTGGCCCACACGACTGCCTAGGCACGAGAGACTTATGGGAGAAGACGGAACTCCAATCGGGTTCCCGGTTTGGGAGTTAGAGCCGGATTTCACTGTAGGCAAACTAATTCCTTAAGAAACTTGAATTCGAGGTGTTGACGCCCCAAAATCACCAAACGGCGTCGGTTTGGCATGAAACTTGGCACACACGACTGCCTAGGCATGAGAGACTTATGGGAGAAGACGGGGCTCAAATTGGGTTCCCGGTTTGGGAGTTAGAACCGGATTTCGGTCTAGGCAAACTAGTTCCTTAAGAAATTTGAATTCGAGGTGTTGACGCCCCAAAATCACCAAACGGCATCGGTTTGGCACAAAACTTGGGACATATGACCGCCTAGGCACGAGAGACTTGTGGGAGAAGACGGGACTCGAATTGGGTTCTCGATTTGGGAGTCAGAGCCGGATTTCGGTCTAGGCAAACTAGTTCCTTAAGAAATTTGAATTCGAGGTGTTGACACCCCAAAATCACCAAACAGCGTCGGCTTGGCACGAAACTTGGCACACACGACCGCCTAGGCACGAGAGACTTTTGGGAGAAGATGGGACTCCAATTGGGTTCCCGGTTTGCGAGTTAGAGCCGGATTTCACTCTAGGCAAACTAGTTCTTTAAGAAACTTGAATTCGAGGTGTTGACGCCCCAAAATTACCAAACGGCGTCGGTTTGGCACAAAACTTGGCACATACGACCGCCTAAGTACGAGAGACTTGTGGGAGAAGACGGGACTCCAATCGGGTTCCCGGTTTGGGAGTTAGAGCTGGATTTCACTCTAGGCAAACTAGTTCCTTAAGAAACTTGAATTCGATGTGTTGACGCCCCAAAATCACCAAACGGCGTCGTTTTGGCACGGAACTTGGCACACACAACCGCTTAGGCACGAGAGACTTGTGGGAGAGAACGGGACTCCAATCGGGTTCCCGGTTTGGGAGTTAGAGCTGGATTTCTATCTGGACAAAATTATTTACTTAATTATCTTTGTAATTATATAGTAGTTAATTTTTTATGTTTTTTTGTAGTTAAAATATTAACACATAATTATATTGTCATTAATTATTTTTATTTTTTGTTTTCAAATATTTCCCCAGTAGCAGTTTGCTTCTTGTGGAATGCAGGCGTGTGAAGATTGCGATTAAATTTTGTTTTAGTTACCCACGGAAGAATCATGACGAAAACTTTTGTTTTTGATTTATGTTATTTTGAATTATGAACAACATTATGTATTTAAACATTGTATATGTATTATGCAACATTATGAGTGGGATAATTTTGCTAATGTATTGTTATGAATGAAAGAATATTTTTATTATGGATGAATTGTTATTTTTATATTGAAATTTTTATATTATTATGTAATTATCGGTTTATTTTTCAGTTATTTTTCATTTAATACAGGTAATTTTCATATTTTTAATTTTTAATTAATTAATTATTTTTTTTTTTTTTGAGACGGCACCACACCGTGGCAAAAGATATTGGCAAAAGTTGGAAAAAAAACCTTTCGCGACGGTATTATTTGCCGTCGCAAATAACCTTTTAGAGACAACGTTGTCGTGCTATCTCAAATAAACTTTTAGCGACGGCAGGTTACCCCGTCGCAATAAAACACTTTTGCGATGGCAACACAGCGTCGTCTAAAAAAATCCCAGATTTTTACATATTAATGGTGATGGCATAATTTCGTCGCAAAAAGGCAACTTTGCCGTCGCAAAACAAAGGCAATGGCATTGTGCCGTCGCTAAAACCTTTTAGCAATGCCCTTTGTTGCGACCCCCCCACTTGCCGTCACTAAAAGTCATCCGCCGTCGCAAAAAAGCTTTTGAGATGGCATTTCGAGTATTTGAGACGGCATTTTGCCGTCGCAAAAAGTCAAATTTTTTGTAGTGTGTTATGAACATTAAACTATTACAAATTATTGTGTTGACAGAAGTTATGAACTATTATGATTTTATTATGAATCATTGTAATGTAGTTTCAAAAAAGCATATGGTATCATCTTTTACACAGTGTGATACATAATTCATTATCATTAATGTATTGTGTGATATTATTTATGATTTGCATTTTTCTAGTGGTGCATTAGTGAAGTTCAAGTTTCTCTAATAATACATTTAGAGTGTTCATTGTTGATTAGTTTATCTTTAGTAGTAATTTATTAATTTTAATAATCATTTAAGCCGTTTAAACATATCCTCACGTGGCCGCTTGGATTTGTCTAATGCCTTATTTTTAACCCCAGTAGAACAAGTATCTAAATAATTCTTGAAACAGTTGGACCGACAATACACAAAGAAGTCAAATTGAGTCTAAAACTAATTTTTTTTGTGACGAATTCAGATCCTTCCAAATGTGTTAGTCTGATCGGAAATAACGTTTAAAATCAAAGTCATTTTCATTATTAGCAATGATGCATTGTGGAGTTTTTAACCAAATTCTTTTATTTAAATCCTAAAATCAATGATTTTTTCCATTTTAAGAAAATTTTGTTTTAGCAATAACTTTGTTTTGGGGAAGTTAGTTTTTAGTGCAGTCTATTTCGGCATATTTTCAATATTTTCTGAGATTCAGATTTGAGCTTAACTCAAATTTATCATTTTTGATAATTTTTTATTTTTGTTTTGTTTGTTTGTTTGTTTGTTTGTTTGTTTGTTTGTTTTTTTTTTTTTTTGTGTCTACCAAGAAATTAACCTAATTAGAGAATCTGCATCAGGATCATCAAAATAACAAAAAGTTAAAATATAGCTAATAAATCATCAAATTCTCCCACCATCAGTCTCAACAAATTTTTTCTGAATTAACTTTTTGTTAAATTTGCTACAGTACCTCAACAACTTTGTTAAGACATTTTTCATTCGTTACATGTTTTTTTATTATATTTTTTGGAGCAAAACTGGGCCAAAACCCTTTAAACCGGTCGTCCACCCGGATGTCCTCCCGGATATCCCACCGTGTGGTTATGTGGTTTGGAAATACTCTTAGATCCTGAAGGACGTTCCTCTTCCTCTGATTGCCACCTGAAAAGGGATTAACACTCCGGTTAGGGGTGCCGGAATTAGCACTCCGACGGACAAGTCAGTATATGTCTCACGTTTGCTTATGTCTTAAGTTTCTTGGGGTTATTTCTCACATACCTTTCATTGGCTGTTGTTTCTCTATTTATATACGCTCATGGTCCTCAGGATAGGGCCCACTCTTAGTCCGTCGTGTGATTGTTCACTCAGCCCTCCTTTTGTCATATTCCAATTTCCACTCGGCTTCTCGCTCAACTAGCTTTATGGCCGATTAGGATACTCGGCATCTAGAACGTACGAGACGGGCCCGAATATAACATATATCCTGATTTTCTAAATATGGACTCGGCCTATCTGCGTCCCTTGATATTCGGCTCCCACCATTGCCCCCCAAACACCCCACCAACACCAGTTAGTCGGCGTGTTTGGTTTCAAACTTGAAAAGTCAAAAATTCGACGGTTAACCTCATTCCAACGTGTGTCAGAACGCACATGCTTTTTGGTCATCATTACAATTTCCCACCCCTTCGTACGCTTCCTCCATTTAATATGATTTAAAACTTTGTCTCTTCGAATGTATGTTTTGAATACTCAAGGTTTCTAGTTCGCCTTCTAGTACAACTCCTTCACTTCGCGACCTCTGTAACTTCCTCCCGTTTCTCATTGCCTTTTCCACTTCTTGTAAGTTCTCTTTTCTCCCATTTTGAATCCCATTTCCTTGTTTATTTTTAGTTTAGCATACTCCCTAAACTGGCTAGGATGGCCAAACACTTGAAAAGCCCTCCTTTCTGCGAATCGACTCACTGGTTTCCTATGCCATTTTGCCATTCTCGATGACGTCCACCTGTCATTCGTGGCAGAGAACAAGCTTGATATGGAGAGGACTGATGAGAGCACAATCATCTTTTTTCTCCTATCAATTGCTGAGGGCGGAGTCCGCTTCCCTCTTCACCCATTTCTTAGGGCCGTCCTTCGCCATTGGGGTCTAATCCCTTTCCAACCTAATGTAAATTTTTACCAAATCGTAATGGGAATTGTAGAGTTGAACTGATGCCTTAGGATCAATCTCGGTATCCCTGCTATTCGGCATTGCTATGCCTTGGCCAAGTCTTCTGGCCGGCAGGGGCGCTACTTTCTCAAGGCTAAGGACACCGACCATCATTTGGTGACTATGCTTGCCAGCTCTGGCAAGTGACTTGACAATGTCATGGTCGTTGTCCAAGGCAACTGGGAGTTCGGCGAGGGTGAAGAGCGCCTAGATCCCGTACCTAGACGAAGAGGGGAACCAGGTGGCCATATAGTTTCATATATGCATCTGCTATATATTTACTCGGCTCACCTTTCATGAACTTACCGCTTTGTGTATGTAGGAAACAATTTGAAGAAAGTTCTTGTTTCGGCCGATGACGTCGTGCTCGCGGAAATCAAAACCGCACTCCAGTTCTTCAGCCGTCCAAACCTCCAGAAGCAAGGGAGGACGGCTCATATACTCCTTAGATACGAGCCGACTTACGTAACCTTTTCGGCTGCAGACAATATTCCGATTCCGAGGGGCAAACAGCAGCTCATGGCTCTTATTTTCCCTAACTTCAAAAACCTCAGGCAGATTGGTTTGGAAGCTTCTGACTAGGAGCAGGCGGAAAAACAAGTAGCCAAGGAAGTCGCCGAACAACCTAATTAGGCCACTTTGGAAGCCGAAGTTGACGAGGCTCTGAATTTGGATTTTGAGGAAGCCGGTCTTAATCAGTCTGACCTACCATCTACTTCAGGACGTGGAGACGCCTCATTCGAAGACATTTTTATCGACTTAGGGGACCTCCTCGGCATGTATACTGAGAACATGGCTGAGGAGTCTCTAACGTAGCTGGCCAAGACAAAAAATACCGAACGTATGGCTGCCCGGAGGAGGTCTGAGACTAACCGATCCGAACCTCCCCCTGCTACCGTGGCTGAGTCTTCTCCGTCGGATACCGAGATGGAGCAGGTCGAAACGGCTCAGGTTGAGATGGCTCAGACGGAGCAAATTGAACAATTGGACCAGGAGGCCGAGCAGACGAGGGAAAAACGTCCCGCCGAGCTCGAAGCCAACCCTAAGGAAGCACCTACATATAAACGGCTGCGTTTGGAGGAGTCGGACTCAGTCGTGCCGTTCATCGTCCAACCGAGGATAAAGAACGTGCCGATTGCGCCTGAAGCGTTGACCTTGAAAGATCCGGTTGTGGCCTTGAGTATGGCTTCCTCAATTTCCCTGCCGATTGACAGGGCGACTTTTTGTGCGGAGCCAGATCTGCTGTCAATAACATTAGCCGCTCAATCGGCCATATTGGTGCATGACTTAGCCATATTTTCCATCTCCGTCTATATGCATATAAACATATATTATTTATTTATTCATTTATTTATATATTATTAATTAACTCTAACTCCTTGTTTTCCAGACGATGGGCAAGATAGCCGTGATCAGTCGCTGCCAACACGATGCTATTGAGCAGATCGGCTTTTTGAAAGTCAAAATCAAAAACGAGAAGCACAAGGCCGTAGAGGCCTCCCAAAGAGCCAAGTTCGAGGCGGCGAGGGTGGCAGCTGAGCGTGCAAGAGCTGACGCCGAGGCAGAAAAGGCGAAGAATTCTGACCAGCTCAGATTGGCAACTAAGGAGAGGGCAAATGCGAGAGAAAACGTGCTCAAGTTAGCCAAGGAGGTGATCGCTAAACTGGAAGCCGACTTGGAAGAATTGAAGAAGGTGAAGAAAGTAGCTGACTCTGAGATTTCCAAAGCGTTCCAAGCTGGGAAGGACGCCGCTTTGGAAAACTATGTGGAGGAAGTCCCCAAATTTGAGAATCGGGGCTTCAAACATGGCTGGCTCAAAGCCGTCATTGCCGCTAATGTGACATTGGCCCAGCCGATTCCATACGAGCAGGTGGACGTTGAGCCGCTGAAGTCTGACACCGAAGATTGACTAGGGTGACTTTGACTTTTGTTAGGAATCTACCATGCATGGTTCTTGTAAATTTTTGTTAGTAGATTTCTGTTAATTTAAGGTAATTTTCATGTATAAAATGACTACTATATGTACTCAATTTATTAATGAAAATTTCCTTTGCCTTTTACTATTATCTGTACTCAATTTTTGTTATTGATGAAGATTTTTGCTTTTTCACTACTTTGGGTAGAATGATTACTGTTTGTTGCGCGTGCTAGCTATCGATCCAGTAGGATGTAGGATCATGAGATGAGTAAATTAAACATCCCCGAAAATAGCTGCCGATTAGATAACTGCGTGTCTTGGCAATTTAGCCATATTTCAATTTTAGCCGAGTGAATTCATGAATATGCCATTGCTTGTTAATGAACTAAAACACTTAATATTGGTGGCTTCAATTTTAGCCGAATGAATTCATGAATATGCCCTTGGCCAATGAACTGGAATGCCGAATATCGGTGGCTCATGAGGTGGCTGGGGCATATGAACCTATCGGCGCAAGGCCTTGACATTTGGCCGATTAGATTAGTGAATCCTTAGCCACTAAGATTGATGAATCTACCCTTACCCTAGTTAAGGAATGAACTGGAACGTTGACTAGCGGTGGCTCATGGAATGGTTGGCGCACATGAACCTATCAGCACAAGGCCTTGACACTTGGCCGATTAGATTAGCGAATCCTTAGCTGCTAAGATTGATGAATCTGCCCTTGCCCTAGTTAAGGAATGAACTGGAACGCCGACTAGCGGTGGCTCATGGAATGGCTAGGGCACATGAACCTATCGGCGCAATGCCTTGACATTTGGCCGATTAGATTAGTGAATCCTTAGCCGCTAAGATTGATGAATGCGGGCATTGATGAGCTTGCCTCGGGAGTATGGCCCCCGTAATCAATGGGGCGGGAGCTACGTGCGCAAGGGTACCATTATTGCGTTCAAATCTAACAAATTGGGAGAAGAAGGAGTGTGGACGACTGTGGATGGCAAGAAGACTGTTCTTCAACAGCAGAGGGGAAAGTAGGACACTCGTAGAGTTGGACGCAGAGATGGACGGTGAGTAGGACGTCGAGGGATTGTGAGAAACGCCAATCCCCACGTCACCGAAGTAGGTCACCTAGAAGGGAGAAACAGCAATGAGGTAACTCCCTTCGTTCGAAAGGTGAAACGAGTGCGACACGACGCCCGTTGAGCTTTTCGGTGTTTGTTGAGAATAAACCAATGACGGAGGCAGATTCCATCATCCGCGACCCAAATGTAGAGGCCGATTTTACGTGATAGATTTTTCTGCCAGAAGCTTAGCAGTCCATGGTCGGCTGAGCTGATTACGAAGTCTTCTAGGAGGGCATTCATGGAGCAGTAAAGGGTCTGTACACCTCCTATGAAATCGGCATGCGGCTGCGTGCCGCACGAAGAGAGATAGAGCAAAGGGATGTCGTATTCAGAGCTTGCAAGCCCACGCAGAGAAGGCCGAAAATGAGTTAAAGAGAACTGGTACCTCTAAGACTCATTCGGTGAGTCAAATGAATCCAATTGTCGCGGAGCGAATGAATCGCCGAATCTTGGATCACGCGATCGCCGACCGAGATACGGCCAGCATGTTTGTAATTGAATCGACAAAGGCTAGGTCCTACGAAAAAGGCTTTCATGACGGCCGAAAAGTCAGCATAGACAAGACCAAGGAAAAACTAGCCGAGGAGGTCTGTCGATCCGAAAATCGCGGATTTAAGCATGGATGGACCAAGGCACTCCAAGCCGCGGGCGTTGATCCAGCGTCGTCCTTCTATCAGAGTTATACTTTTTTGTTCGAGGCTTTCAAAGCCGAGAAGACTGACGACGATGGTGGCGCCAAATAATTTTAATGTATTATTGTATATATAGTTGTTTTTTTTTTTTTTTGAATGTAAAGCATGTACTTCTGACCTATTGAATAAAACGCATTATTCTAGATGTCGATATGTCATTTCGATTAATGATTGCATATTAAGTTGTCTATTACTTCATGCTGATCACATCCACGAAAGGAGCTCCAGATTTGGAGGCTTATTCGGCCCAAACGTGTCATTCACGAAGGGCGTTCCGAATTCGGAGGCTTATTCGGCCCAAACGTGTCAATCACGAAGGGCACTCCGAATTTAGAGGCTTCTTTGTAATGGCCCAAACATCATTCGCGAAGGGCGCTCCAAATTCGGAGACTTATTCGGCCTAAACTTGTCAATCATGAAGGGCGCTTCAAATTCAGAGGCTTCTTTGTAATGGCCCAAATGTCATTCGTGAAGGGCGCTCCGAATTCGGAGGTTTATTCGTAATGACCCAATCGTCATTCGTGAAGGGCGCTCCAAATTCGGAGGCTTATTCGGCCCAAACGTGTCAGTCACGAATGGCGCTCTGAATTCGAAAGCTTATTCGTAATGGCCCAATCGTCATTCGCGAAGGGCACTCCGAATTCGGAGGCCTATTCGGCCTAAACGTGTCAGTCACGAAGGGCGCTCCGAATTCGAAGGCTTCTTTGTAATGGCCCAAATGTCATTCGCGAAGGGCGCTCCGAATTCGGAGGCTTATTCGTAATGGCCCAATCGTTATTCGCGAAGGGCGCTTCGAATTCGGAGGGTTATTCGGCTCAAACATGTTAGTCATGAAGGGCGCTCTGAATTTGGAGGCTTATTTGTAATGGCCCAATCGTGATTCGCAAAGGGCGCTTCGAATTCGGAGGCTTATTCGGCCCAAACGTGTCAGTCACAAAGGGCGCTCCGAATTCGGAGGCTTCTTTGTAATGGTCCAATCGTCAATCACGAAGGGCACTCCGAATTCGGAGGCTTTTGAAAACACCTTGACTCAACAATCACAACTCACTGGGTAAAAGAACATTGTATTGATAAAGGAAAAATATACACGGAGGAAAATCAAAACAAGCTGTTGTGCCAAACAAGTTAATGATAGAATTTGTGCAAGTGTGTGGAATTCCACGGGCACGGCAGGCTTCTTCCATCCATATCTTTGAGCCGATATGCCCCTGTTCCTGCAATTGAATCAATCTGATATGGGCCATCCCAGTTAGGACCCAATTTTCCGTTAGCCGGATTCCTAGCAGCGGGAAGTACTTTCTTGAGAACCAATTCTCCTGGTGTATAACGGCGCAACTGAACACGTTGATTATATGACTTAGCGAGCTGTTGTTGGTACCGCGCCATGGATGCAAGGGCACGGTTTCGGCATTCTTCAATCAGAGTCAAGTCCAAGGCCAACATCATGTCATTTCGGTCCATATCAAAAACTTTAGATTTCAAAGTTGGGAGGCCGATCTTCAGGGGGATGATCACCTGGGTTACGAAGCATAGAGCAAACAACGTTTCCCAGTAGATCGCCTCGGAGTAGTGCGATGAGTCCACAACACACTGGGCAGCTCTTCAACCTATCTGTCTTTAGCTTTCTCCAGCCTTTTCTTGATGCCGTCCAAAATAACCTTGTTGGTGGCCTCCGCTTGACCATTGCTCTGGGGGTAAGCCGGCAAGGAAAAGTAGGGCCGGATACCATAAGTGTTGCACAATTCTCAATACACGTACGCCACAATCAAACTGGGTACCGTTGTTAGAAACAAGTGTTCGTGGTATGCCGAATCTTGTTATGATGTTTTTCCATACAAAACGCTTAACGTCGGAATCTCGAATATGTGTTAGTGCCTCCGCTTCAACCCATTTGGTGAAATAATCCGTCGCAACAATTAGGAATCGCCTGTTGCCCGGGGCCCGTGGCAATGGTGCATAAAATATCGAGGCTCCATTGAGCAAACGGCCAAGGGCTAGTGATAGAATTTAATTCCTCGGCTAGCAGGTGAGTTAAAAGGGAAAACTTCTGGCATTGACCAAATTTCTTGACATAACACTCGGCGTCGGTTCGCATGGTCGGCCAATAGTACCCCTGCGATACGGCGCAGTGAGCCAGAGAACGTCCGCCCGAATGGGCTCCACAACTGCCTTTATGTATTTCAGATAAAAGTTCCTCGACTTTATTTGGGTGAACACATTCTAAGTACGGCCCGGAGAGAGATTTTTTGTAGAGCTTCCCCTGCGGATCCAAATAGTATCGGAGGGCTTTGTTTCGGAGTTTGTGTGCTTCTTTCTTATCCATTGGGAGCTGTTCTGAAGATAGGAATGCGGCGATAGGGTCAATCTAACTCGGACCGGGTTCGATAACATTGACCTGAACTGGTTCTGAAGAGGCAATGCTTGGCTCGGGGATAAATCCTACTTCAATTGTCCGCTTAATTTCTGAGTTGATAGCAGAGGCTAGGCAAGCCAGGGCGTCTGCATGTGTGTTCTGATCCGGGTTATTTGATTTAGTTCGCGGTGATCAAATTTCACGAGCAAAGAATTCGTCGTTTTCATATAGGTTGCCATGTGGTCATTGTTTGCTACATATTCCCCTTTCAACTGATTGATTACTAGCTTTGAGTCACAGAAAACAAGCAAACGCCTTGTGCCGAGGTGAAGTGCATTTCGCAAGCCGGTTAACAGTGCTTCATATTCGGCCTCATTATTTGATGCGTCGAATCCCAATTTGACGGCCTGTTCGATTATTGTCCCTTCAGGGGTCATGATTACTACGCCAGCCCCACTGCCACGCTGGTTGGATGATTCATCGCAATACATCTGCCAAACGTCGCCAACATACATTCTCCAATCAGCTTAGTTTGCACTTGATCAGACTTAAAGTCGGCCAGGGATCCTGTGAACTCGGCAACGAAGTCGGCGAGCACTTGCCCTTTGATGGAAGTTCTAGGTAGATGTCACGCCCCAAGCTCCGTGACAACGCCGTACACTCATTTATGAAAGTATGCAAGGCTAAGAGTCCAACACATAACCAACAATGTAAAATACTCAAATTAAATCCTTAATTATCATAATGCTAAAATCCATAAAAATAGATAATTCTTATCATATGAAATTGTCCACCAAGTCCACTAATATAATCTCTTAACAAAATAATAAACCAAGTACTAAAATCATAGTCTTACTCTCAGCACTCCCACAAGTAAAAACCCCACGTAGCTCTACTCTTCAAAATCTGAAAAAAATAAATAAAATAAGGGTAAGCTAGACAGCCCAATAAATAACCAACCATCACTGCTAGCTGGATCAAGTACACAAAAAAATAAAAATAAATAAATCAATAACCAATAAATATAATTTTTGCTACAATTCAATAAATAAACAATTATTTGTAAGATGGTTTCATAGCTAAAAATAAACAATGTACAATACATTTTAAATGAAAAGCCAACAAGATAATTCAAAGTAATTCATTGTTCAAATCGATGGTTCGATATTCAGATAGTTCAATGATTTGATTCACAAAACCCAAGTCTTGGTGACTACGGTCACTTAGCCCGTGACAAGACCCAGAACCACACATAGGCCGGTGGTAAAGCCCCAAAAGAAACTAGTTTTTGTGCCAATAAATAACCCCCATTGGCTAGGGTCCAAATCATAGTCAGACTAAATGATGTTCAAAATTCAAACAATACACAAATTTTAAATAAGACATTCGATATTTTCAGAATAAACGTTTAGTACAATTTTTAGAATAGTTCCACAAAATATTCAAATAATTTTTATAATAATATTCGATACTATTTTATACTTGACCCATATTTTATTTTAAGAGAACATAAAGGCTATAAATAAATACTTATAATTTTAAACGATTCAATAGGAATAAAAATGTACCAACAGTGATAGAGGATTACTTACCTCAAACAACTAAAATAATATTTCCCAAACTAATCTCAAATTACCAAGATCCACCTCAATCTCATAAACCTAATAAAATATTACACCACATAAACAATTATTATTTGCACCCATCATTCTCTTCTTGTAGCAACAATAAAATAAATTAATCCAATTGTCTATTAGGAACCCCCACAATTCAGCATCAAAACAAAGCCATCACAGCTTTGGAAATTCTCAACCTATATTATCCTATTGTTGTTCATATACATGTATAAATTTGTAATTGCTTGTAGCCAATCTTGTATCCCACAAACACACCACCATTAAACTTAACCCATCACATATCAATCTCAAAATATGAACCACCCAAACGGAATGCAAAATACACTCTAAAATTTAGCAAAATTGAGACCCCCAACATAGACTACATCAATATATTTATTTAATCATATATGCCCACAAAATCATCTATTGATATATTGACACTAAAATCATAGATAGGAATACAATAAAATAAATCTTACCTAAGTGATGAATAAAACAAAACCACCACTCTATGAATCCTCCCTTTTCACTTTGGTTTTTTTTTTTTTTTTTTTAAACTTTTCAAAACCCTTGTTGCCTTCACCTTTAACTTTTCCAATCCCTTGCTGCCTTCACATTCCGCAGCATCCACACGGCTCCGTTTTCTTTCTCTCTCTTTTTTTTTTTTTTTTCTTTTGTTTTTCTTCTTTTACATAAAGGGTTATTAACCTAATTCCTTAAAATTACTAAATTACCTATACAAATTAATTTAACTACTACTTTATCCAAAAAATAATTCTACATATAACTTGGGTTTTACATTCTTTCCTCCTTAAAAGAAATTTCATTCTCGAAATTTGACATACCTGAAGTCTCAAAACATTGTGGATACTTTCGTTTCATTTCATCCTCGAGTTCCCAAGTCGCTTCTCTTTCTGAGTGATTTCTCCATTGGACCTTAACATAGTGGATGACTCAACGCCTCAAAACATGTTCCTTCCTATCAACAATTCGTATAGGGTGCTCCTCATAAGTCAAATCCTCCTTAAACTACAACGGTGCAGGATCAATCACATGACTAGGATTCGGTATATACTTCCTTAACATTGAGACATGAAAAACATTATGAACTCCAGCTAGTGAAGGTGGTAGGGCAAGTCTATAAGCTACCTCACTAATTTGATCTAAAACCTCAAATGGCTCAACAAATCTAGGACTCAATTTACCACGAACACCAAACCTCATTACTCCTTTCATAGGAGACACCTTAAGGAACACATGGTCTCTAACCCTAAACACCAAATCGCATCTCCTGTTTTTTGCATAACTTTTCTGTCTACTCTGTGCCGTGCGAAGTCGCTCTCTAATAAGATTGATCTTGTCCACTGTTTGTTGCACAATCTCAGGCCCTAACAACTTCCTTTCGCCCACATCATCCCAGCAAATAGGTGATCTACACTGTCGTCCATATAAAGCCTCATATGGTGCCATCTGAATGCTCACATGATAACTGTTATTATAAGAGAATTCCACTAAGGCCAAATGCTCATCCCAAGAACCTCCAAGATCAATAACACAAGCCCTCAACATGTCTTCCAAGGTTTGAATAGTTCTCTCTGACTGTCCATCGGTTTGAGGATGAAAGGCCGTCCTAAAATTCAAACTAGTACCCAAAGCTGTATGCAAAATCCTCTAAAACATAGATACAAATTTGCTATCTCTATCAGACACTATGGTCACCGGAATACTATGCAACTTCACAATCTCCTTGATATACAATTTTGCAAATCTCTCTGAGGAGAACCCTACCTTAAAAGCTAGAAAGTGAGCGAATTTGGTCAATCGATCAACGATAACCCATTGTTACCACCTTGAGTCCTAGGCAACCTTGTCACAAAATCCATGGTAATATGTTCCCACTTCCACTCGGGAATAGGAAGAGGTTGTAACTTACTTGCAGGTCTCTGATGTTCAACTTTCACTTGTTGACATACCAAACATTGAGCAACATACTGAGCAATTTCCCTCTTCATATTATTCCACCAAAAGTTCCTCTTCAAGTCTTTATACATTTTAGTGCTTCCTGGGTGTACCGTATATCCTGAACTATGAGCTTTTCTCAGGATTTCTCTCTTGAGCTCCAAATCATTAGGCACACACAACCTCTCTCCAAATCTCAAGGTTCCATCTTTATGCATACAAAATTCCATCTGTAGCCCTATTTCCATTTCGGCTTTAAGTTTTTGCAACTGAGGATCTCTTCCTTGAGCATCTTTAATTCTATCAATCAATGTGGGTTGAACCCTAAGGTTTGCCAACTGCACTCCATAGTTGTCCCAACTAATCTCAATATTCAACCTTCGCAAGTCCTCTAAGATATTCTTTTGGTTAATGATCAAGGTAGCCAAATTACTCAGGGTCTTTCTACTGAAGGCATCCGCCACTGCATTGGCTTTTCCTAGATGATAATTGATAATCAAATCATAGTCCTTTAGTAGCTCCAACCATCGCCTTTGCCTCATATTCAATTCTTTTTGAGTGAAAATATACTTCAAACTTTTATGATTAGTGAATATCTCACATTTCACTCCATACAGGTAGTGCCTCCAGATTTTCAATGCAAACACCATGGCAACCAACTCCAAATCATGCGTAGGGTAATTCTGCTCATATGGCTTCAACTGCCTAGACGCATATGCCACTACCTTATCATTTTGTATCAGGACACAACCCAAGCCCATCTTCAATGCATCACTATAGATGGTAAAACCTTTATCTCCGGACGGAACTATAAGTACTGGAGCAGGCACCAATCGACTCTTTAGATCCTGGAAACTCTTCTCACAATCATCAGACCATTCAAATTTAACCTCTTTTTGTGTTAAACAAGTCAAAGGCATAGAAATTCGGGAAAATCCCTCAACAAACCTTCTATAATATCCTGCTAGACCTAAGAAGCTACGAATTTTAGTGACACTAGTAGGCCTATTCCACTCTACCACAGCCTCTACTTTCTTGGGGTCAACAGACACCCGTCTTTAGATATCACATGACCCAAAAAAGATACACTCTCAAGCCAAAATTCACACTTCTTTAATTTGGCAAATAATTTCTTCTCCCTTAATATCTGCAACACTATTCTCAGATGTTCTTCATGCTGCTTTTTACTCTTCGAGTACACAAGAATGTGATCAATAAAAACTACCACAAACTGATCTAAGAAGGGTTTAAATACTCTGTTCATTAAATCCATAAAAGCTGCAGGCGCATTGGTCAACCCAAACGGCATCACTAAAAATTCATAATGCCTATACCTAGTTCGGAAGGCTGTCTTAGGTATATCTTCCGCCTTAACCTTCAACTGGTGACAGCCAGAACGAAGGTCAATCTTAGAAAAGACTTGTGCTCCTTGCAACTGATCAAATAGGTCATCTATCCTAGGCAAAGGATATTTATTTCGAATTGTCACCTTGTTCAACTCTCGATAATCAATGCAAAGGTGAAAACTACCATCCTTCTTTTTCACAAATAAAACAGCGCACCCCAAGGAGAAACACTAGGCCGAATAAAGCTCTTATCTAGTAACTCTTGTAATTGTTCCTTCAACTCTTTCAACTCTGCTGGGGCCATCCGATACGGAGCCTTGGAGATAGGACCCGTGCCGGGTATCAATTCGATAGCAAACTCAATCTCTCTATCTAGCGGCAACCCCGGTAACTCTTCAGGAAAAACATCAGGAAATTCCTTCACAACTAGAATATCCTCTAACTTCAATTCAATCTCACGGGTATCTCTCACAGAAGCTAAATAGCCCTCGCAACCATTTCTTAACAATCGTCTAGCTTGCAAAGCTGAGATTACCAGAAGAGGAGTGTTAACTCCACTACCCACAAAACAAAATTCTGGTTGATTAGGAATTTGAAATACTACCTTTTGCCTCGACAATCAACATAAGCATAATTGGTTGCCAACCAATCCATTCCAAGAAATATGTCAAAGTCCCGTATATCTAAAACAGTTAAGTCTACAAGCAATTTCCTGTCATCTATACTAACCACATGAGATTTGCAAATTAAGTCAGCAACCACAACACCTCCTATCGGGGTTTCAACACATAAGTCGATCTCTCTAGAGACACATTTCCATCCATGTTTCTCAACAAATCCCATAGACACAAATGAATTTGTAGCGCCAGAATCAAATAACACATGTGCATAAACAGAAGACACTAAAACAGTACCTGACACCCCCGTGTTGGAAGTCTGAACATCTTGTTGATTGAGTGCGTACACTCGACCCTGAGTCTTTGGCTTATGACCTCCATTTTTCTTTTGATTTCCTGAAAACCATCTATCTGTTGATGTTTTTTTTATTTGTCCATTCTTTTTGTTCAATCTCACGCCCTTTCCGGTTAGGGCAATCAGCTATCCTGTGCCCCTATTGCCCATAAGAGAAACAAGCCCCAGTATTCCAGCAACACTCACTATCCTGATGGAACCCATTACATCTAGTGCACTGTATCCGATCATTCTTCTTATCAACATTACCACCCATAGGTCGACTTCCCCAACTCCCAACTGAAGAAGCGTTTTGTCTCTTAGCATTGCCCTTCGAACTGTTGTTGGTTTGAAAGTTGGTAGAACTAGGTCTCTTTTTATAATTCTCTTCTTGGGCTCTAGTGAGGCCACTCTCAACCAACAATGCCTTATTCAACACTGCTCCAAAAGTAGGTAACTCGAAAGGAACCACCTGTTGCATAATGTTCGTTCTTAGCCCACCTTCGAACTTTCATGCTCTGTTATCCTCGTCTGCTTCAAATGCTGATGTAAATTTAGACAACTTTGTAAACTCGGCTTCATATTCTGCAACCATCTTATTCCCTTGCTCTAACTTCGAAAATTCCCTTTGTTTTTGTAGATGAACACTCCTAGGAAAGTATTTCTCATTGAATGCATTCTTAAACCTTTCCCATGTATAGGGTTGGCATCATGCTCGTGTATGCGCTTCTCCATTTGCCACCAATCATTAGCTATCCCTTGTAGCATAAACGTAGCATAGGTCACCTTCTGATCATCCGTACACTCAAAAACGGGAAACAACTTTTCCATTTCTGTCAACCATTTTTCAGCCTCCAAAGGATCTGTGGCTCCGTCAAATGCCAAGGCTAGCTTCTTAAACTCAGTAATGTTACAACGTGGCCTTGGTTGTGGCCCAACACCTGGCTGCATCCGTTGTTGTTGCTCCATAAGTCTAGTCAAGTTATTCCCTATGGTGGTTTGTTGTTGCACCACCCCGGCCAAAGTCTGAAGCACTTGAACCATTCCAACTGGATTGGGGATTACAGCTTGTTCTTGTTGTCCCAACTCTTGCCCCTGATTTCCTCCGACTGCTTGAGAACCACTACCATTATTAGTCATATTCCCTCGCCGATTGTTATTACCAGTCCGTCAATTCATTTGACCCTAGCGTGTATTCCTAGCCATATTTGCCAATGTCTCCTCATGTTCCATTGCAACCTAAATGCATCAGTGATAAAACCTCATCTTATTCTATTCTCAAGTCCCTATAAAATGTAAATAAAATTAACATTATATCAAATTATAAGTGTTCCCAATCCTACATCTACCCAATCTCACCACTATTCTATACTAGCCTTTAAAATTACGACTTGACTCTAATACCACAAAATTGTCATGCCCCAAGCTCCATGACAACGCCGCACACTCATTTATGTGAGCATGCAAGGCTAAGAGTCCAACACATAACCAACAATGTAAAATACTCAAATTAAATCCTTAATTATTATAATGCTAAAATCCATAAAAATAGATAATTCTTATTATATGAAATTGTCCACCAAGTCCACTAATGTAATCCCTTAACAAAATAATAAACCAAGTACTAAAATCATAGTCCTACTCTCGGCACTCCCACAAGTAAAAACCCCGCGCAGCTCTACTCCTCAAAATCTAAAAAAAATAAATAAAATAAGGGTAAGCTAGACAGCCCAGTAAATAACTAACCATCACTCCTAGCTGGATCAAGTATACAAAAATAAATAAATAAATAAATCGATAACCAATAAATATAATTTTTGCTACAATTCAATAAATGAACAATTATTTGTAAGATGGTTTCATAGCTAAAAATAAACAATGTACAATACATTTTAAATGAAAAGCCAACAAGATAATTCAAAGTAATTCGTTGTTCAAATCGATGGTTCAATATTCAGATAGTTCAATGATTTGATTCACAAAACCCAAGTTTTGGTGACTACGGTCACTTAGCTCGTGACAAGGCCCATAACCACACATAGGCCGGTGGTAAAGCCCCAAAAGAAGCTAGTTTCTGTGCCAATAAATAACCCCCATTGGCTAGGGCCCAAATCATAGTCAGACTAGAGTGATGCTCAAAATTCAAACAATACACAAATTTTAAATAAAACATTCGATATTTTCAGAATAAACGTTTATTACAATTTTCAGAATAGTTCCACAAAATATTCAAATAATTTTTATAATAATATTCGATACTGTTTTATATTTGACCCATATTTTATTTTAAGAGAACATAAAGGCCATAAATAAATACTTATAATTTTAAACGATTCAACAGGAATAAAAATGTACCAACAGTGATAGAGGGTTACTTACCTCAAATAGCTAAAATAATATTTCCCAAGCTAATCTCAAATTACCAAGATCCACCTCAATCTCATAAACCTAATAAAATATTACACCACATAAACAATTATTATTTGCACCCATCATTCTCTTCTTGTAGCAACAATAGAATAAATTAATCCAATTGTCTCTTAGGAACCCCCACAATTCAGCATCAAAACAAAGCCATCACAGCTTCAGAAATTCTCAACCTATATTATCCTATTGTTGTTCATATATATGTATAAATTTGTAATTGCTTGTAGCCAATCTTGTATCCCACAAACACACCACCATTAAACTTAACCCATCACATATCAATCTCAAAATATGAACCACCCAAACGGAATGCAAAATACACTCTAAAATTTAGCAAAATCGAGACCCCCAACATAGACTACATCAATATATTTATTTAATCATATATGCCCACAAAATCATCTATTGATATATTGACACTAAAATCATAGATAGGAATACAATAAAATAAATCTTACCTAAGTGATGAATAAAGCAAAACCACCACTCTATGAATCATCCCTCTTCACTTTGGTTTTTGTTTTTGTTTTGTTTTGTTTTGTTTTGTTTTTTTTTTTTAAAAACTCTTCCAAACCCTTGTTGCCTTCACCTTTAACTTTTCCAATCCCTTGCTGCCTTCACCTTCCGCAACATCCACGCGGCTCCGTTTTCTTTCTCTCTTTTTTTATTTTTTTTCTTTTGTTTTTCTTCTTTTACTTAAAGGGTTATTAACCTAATTCCTTAAAATTACTAAATTACCCATACAAATTAATTTAACTACTACTTTATCCAAAAAATAATTCTACATATAACTTGGGTTTTACAGTAGAAACTGGATATCATACTGGCCGAGTTCAAGAGCCCATTTCGAGACGCGCCCAGACACCTCTGCACTGCAGAGCGCTGACCAGAGGGGATATTCCGTTGGCATCCCAATGGTATGCCCCTGAAAGTAGTACATTAGTTTTCTTGCGGCCATGACGAGAACAAGGATAAGCTTTTCTAGTGGAAGGTAACATCTCTCGGCGTCGGCCATAGCTTTGCTCACATAGTAAACTGGTTGCTGCTCCCCTAGTTCTTCCTTTAACAATACGGCGATGACCGACCGGTCGGATACTGCCAGATACAAAATGAGTGGATCGCCGGTTGCAGGTGTTGCCAAGAGTGGAACTGATCAGAGGTAAGATTTCAGGCCGTCCAAAGCGGCTTGGCACTCGGGAGTCCAATCAAATGCTCTACCTTGCCGCAGTGTGTGGAAGAATTGTCGGCAGCGATCTGTGGAATGGCTGATAAATCTGTTAAGCGCGGCGGCCATCCCCATTAGCTTCTGAACCTCTTTAACTGACTGAGGGGATCCAAGCTTTAGAATTGCCGTGATCTGTCTTGGATTGGCTTTGATTCCGCGGTGGTTAACGATGTATCCAAGGAATTTGTCGGAGCTGATGCCGAATGCACACTTAGAAGCGTTCAATTTCATCTTGTACTTTCGAAGAATGCCGAATGTTTCTGACAAATCGGCTAGATGGGAGTGATTTTCCTTGGATTTAACCACCATATCGTCGATGTATACTTCCATGGTATGGCCGACCTGTTCCTTAAACATGGAAGTCACTAGTCTTTGATAAGTTGCCCCGGCATTCTTCAACCCAAAAGGCATGACCTTGTAGCAATAGGTTCCTCTTGGGGTGAGGAATGCGATTTTTTCTAGATCCTCGGGATGCATGGCAATTTGATGATAGCCTTTGTAGGCATCCAAGAAGCTCATGCGTTGATGATGTGCCGTTGCGTCTACGAATTGGTCTATTCTGGGCAGGGGAATACAGTTCTTAGGACAAGCTTTGTTCAAGTCCGTAAAATCCACACAGATGCACCAAGAGCCATTCTTCTTCTTCACGACCACAGTATTGGACAACCATATAGGATAGGTTACTTCACGGACCGCCTCGGCGTCAAGTAACCTATCTACTTCTTCAACAACGGCCGACATATGCTTCGCGGCCGACCGCCGGCTTCTTTGAACAATTGGCTTACATTTCGGATTAACATTTAGGCGGTGTTGGGCCACTGATGGATTTACTCCTGGCATTTCGTATGGAGTCCATGCAAACACATCGATATTGTCGAGTAAGAAGGCTATCAATTTCTGTCTTTCGACGTTATCCAAGGAAGCGCCGATCATGAAGAACTTGTCAGGATTTTCGTCAATTTCGACTCGATGCAAGGCTTCGGTTGCTTTGTCACTTGGGATCCTCCCAATGTCTTCGAGACTCTCCTTATCCGGTGCCTCAATTGAATGCACTTCTAGTTCCCTCGATTTCTTTGTAGCTAGAAGATAGCATGCCTACGTTGACTTCTGAGAGCCGCGAATTTGTTCAATACCATACTCAGTTGGAAAACGGAGCAGTTGGTGGTAGGTGCTTGGCACGGCTTGCATCGTATGTAACCAAGCTTTGCCCATGATTAGATTATATGGCGAAGGGAGCTTAACAACCAGAAACTCTACGTCTGCTGATCTGGTTCCGGCCCGTACAGGTAGTGTGATCTTGCCTAAAGGGTACTCCGGGTTAGCATTGAAGCCGAATAACGGATAATCAGCCGGAGATAGGTCCGAATCGGTAAAACCAAGTTTGATAAAAGTTTTGTAATACATTATCTCTGAAGTGCTGCCCTGGTCAATGAGGATACGCTCGATGGTGAATCTGTTTACACGTAGCTCGATGACGAGGGGATCAGTGTGGGGGTGGGTTACTCCAACTAAATCACTGTCATCGAAACTAATCCTTCCAGTGTTGTATGGCCATTTCACTGGCGTCATCGAGTTATGTGTGCTAGACGGCAACTAGATTGTGTGCACCTCAGCTGGTTCCAGCAAGCTGTATATCATATGGATTACACCAAGAGGGGGTGACTCCGGCCGTAGAACTATTGTATTTGTGGAATTGGTCTTTCGGACGTATTGCGTAAGACGACTGTCTTGCACCAATTCTTCTAGGTGATCTCTTAAAGAAAAACAACTATCAGTGTCATGACCATGGTCTTTATGATACTCATATCGTTTATCTTGTCTTCTCGCATCAGGGGGTCCTGTCATCTTGGGCGGCCACTTGAAGAACGGAAGGTGTTGTATTTTCGATAGAATCTTACTGATCGGCTCTGTCAGCTCCGTATATTTCTTGCCTGGACGCCTTGTGCACCTGTTATCCACTTGGTATTGTTCATTAGCTCGTTGTGAACATTGGTCGGTTGATCGGCGCGAATCATGCCTTTTGTCTCGTTTGGGTCGATTCCGTCGTTCGAGACTTCTTGAAGGCACGGAGCTAATTGGCTGAACAACTCCCGACGTGGCCATCTCAACGGCTTTACATCAGGCCTTGACTCGAAGGGCATCATTTTCCACTTTGCAGTATTCTTCAACCTTCTTCATTAATGCCCAAACGGTTTTTGGGGGGACGCCTGGTCAATGAACTGCGGAGGGGGCTGTCGGGATGCAATCCCATCTTAAAGGCGATGATGGCCATGGAATCATTGCAAGCATCATCAACCAGATTAAAGCATTCCCAATAGCGGGCCGAGTATTCACGAAGAGTTTCTTCTGGTTTAATTTGCATGGCCTAGAGAGAATCGGCTTACTTCGGCTGGACCTCATTGGTGATGAATCTTGCCTTGAATGACTTTTGGAGTTGGTGGAAGCTCTTAATTGATACCGGTTCCAATTTATAGTACCATCTCACGGCCAATGGTCCCAGACTGCTTGGGAATGTCCGACACATGAGGGCTTCGTCATCAGCATGGAGCGTCATCGCTTGCTTGTAATGACGAATGTGATCAGTGGGGTCCGATTTTTCATCGTAGAGAGTGAACGACGGTGCCTTGAACTTCTTGGGTAGCACAGCCCTAGCAATTCGTCGCACGAATGGGTCGTGTTTATCTTCCTCATCTGAATCATCGCTTTTCCTTCGTCTATGCTGTACATATAGACTTCCCTCAGACGAGCTGGACACATCAGCGTGCCCTTTCTTTCTAGGCTCTGGGGATGGTGAGTCTGAATCACTATCATTATTGCGTTTCTGAAGTCGACGTCAGCGACCATCCTTCTTTCCCGAAGGTCGACCCCGGGTCTTGGCATGCGGCTTGTTGGGATTTCGCCACCTCCAAGGCCAAATCCTGGCACAGGCGATCATTCTTAGCCAGCACGTTCTCCAGCTGTTGTTGACTTTGCTTGGCCTGATCCATAATCGTTTGCATTGTCTCATGCATTGAAGTTGAGGGTGATGTCTCAGCTACTGAGTCAAAGTTCAAGGTACGTCGCGCGGCGATAGTCTCCGGTCCCAGCATGTTTCCTGGAGTGAGGTCGTCTCTTGGTGTAGTCTCATCAGCGACTATCGGAGGATCTTCCGGTACGCCCGCCATGGATGTATTTGAGTATTCCCACAGACGGTGCCAATTGTGGTTATGTGGTTTGGAAATACTCTTAGATCCTGAAGGACGTTCCTCTTCCTCTGATTGCCACCTAAAAGGGATTAACACTCCGGTCGGGGGTACCAGAATTAGCACTCCGACGGACAAGTCAGTATATGTCTCACGTTTGCTTATGCCTTAAGTTTCTTGGGGTTATTTCTCACATACCTTTCTTTCGTTGTTGTTCCTCTATTCATATACGCTCCTGGTCCTCAGGGTAGGACCCACTTTTAATCCGTCGTGTGATTGTTTACTTGGCCCTCCTTTTGTCATATTCCAATTTCCATTTGGCTCCTCGCTCAACTAGCTTTGTGGCCGATTAGGATACTCGGCATCTAGAACGTACGAGATGGGGCCGAATATAATATAAATCCTGATTTTCTAAATATGTTCTCGGTCTATCTGCGTCCCCTAATATTCGGCTTCCATACACCGGATGTCCTGTGAGTGCCTGTAGCAGAAGAAGAAAAAATACCGAAAATTAGTCTAACCGATCGATCGGTCGGTCAACCGGTCAACGGCAAATTTTTTTGTATTTTTTGTATTTTTTTGTATTTTTTTAAAAATTGTTTGGATGACACCTCATCAATTTAATTAAAAAAAAAGAAGAAGAAAGAATAACAAATACAATAAGAAATTAATATTTTAATAAGATTGAGTTAGAGTAGAGAGTTTGATGCAATGAGTATTAAAAAGGTGACTAGCTAAAATAGTAAAAGTAGATTTTGAGTTATAATTTGATTCGAAATTTGTTAAGACTGATACGGATGCTCTTAGTTGCTTTCCTTATTTCTTTAGGTTCATAATAAACAATGATGTATGCCCTGGGGCAAGAGAGCTTTCAACGTTCAATTTCTCATTGAGATTTCGTTTCTTCATTATGAATTTAAGGTGTTCTTCATCTGCTAGAATAATATTTAGCCTTGTGTGATATTTTCGCTATGCCAGGAACCTGTGGTGTATATGTAGTGTGGGTAGGGGTGTTCGTGGTTCGGATTTGGATGGTTTGCGGATTGGTTTGGACCCGCCCGCATCTATGCGGTTTGGTAAAAAGACAACTTGCAACCGCCCGCAATGCGGTTTGCGGTTTGTGCGGATAGGGTTTGCGGATGTGCGGGCGGTTGCGGGCGGTTTGCGGATGTGCGGGCGGTTGCGGGCGGTTTGCGGATTTGACTTTTTTCTTCAAAAATTTATTTTTAAACCTTATTTTTTTTCCATTTTGTAAATATTTATTTTGAGCCCTTTTCTTCCAATTTTCTAAAATGCTCCAACATTAATAATTAATGAATTAAAACTTATAAAATTAAAAACACAACAAAATCAATTCGTAACACAAACAAATCATTCAAAATCTTAAATCAAATCATAAACTAACACAAGCATATATTTCAAAATCCTAAACTAGAACTCCATATTCATTAAGGAATTTGAAATTTAGTTATGTAACAATAATAATATAATTAGTATTTATTCAGCTTCAGTTGATATAATACTATTAACAAATATAATGCTAGAGTAAGTTCAACGAATAAATAGTGTCTTGTTTTGGGCAAAAACATTTAGGTGGGATATAGGAATAAAATCAATGGTTAAGATAAAATAAATAAATAAATAAATAAAAGTGCGGGTAGTTTCTTACGGGTGGTTAAACCCGCAACCCGCCTGCAACCCGCAAACATGCCATAATTCAAACCGCATCCGTCTGTATTGTATTTGCGTAAACCGCCTATTTAATGCGGGTTGGGTAATTTTTACAGATCGGATAAATCGTTACCCACCTTTAAGTGTGGGTGTCTATGTGCAAATATGTGTACATGTTTGTGTGATCGGGAGAAAAAAGAAAGTGAGAGCGTGCAATGAATTTTGGTCCAAAAAGTGAACTATATACTCTAAATTTGAAATTGATGGACGTGTACACCTAGAATAATTGTGATGCATAGATATACTTTTAAATGAATTTTTATTTTTATTTTTTGATACACAATTGTTAGAGAGATAATAACAAGAAATTGACCCATTAAAACTGATGTGTCAACTGTTATTGAGTGTCTATATGGATCAATCGAATTGCATTAATCTCAGTTCACAAATTTCCCCATCATATTGCAACTTTTTTTTTTTTTTATTCCCCTCCCCCCCCCCCCCCCCCCCCCCCCCCCCCCCCCCCCCCCCCCCCCCCCTCTTTTTTTAAAAAAAAAAAAAAAAAAAAACTCAGGACACGGCCCATTTCAAATTAGATTAGACACCTGATTGCAGCCAAGAGATAACACGAAGAAGCTACAGTTTTGAAGTTATTTAATCATCTTGGGGCTAAATCTCTTGATTGGATGTGTTAGAATTTTTCCCTCAGGTAGACTAGCAAAGCCCATTCATTCGAAACATTAATCAGTATTTTTGGGGCATTGTCAAGACAACTTGATTGTTGTACATTAGTGAGATAAATTATTTAGTCTTTTCAAAACATCATGATGTTGTGATTGTATATTCGATCAATGATGTTTTATAAATTTTTCAAATTACTTTTATCCTTTTTAACATAGGCTCGTTTGGAAATATGTTATTTTATTAATTTTTTAATTTTTTACAAAAAAAAAATATACAAAACAATAAAAAGAATAATGTGACAATTTATAGTGACTTTTTAACTTTTTAACTAAAATATATAATTAACAAATGAGGCCTTAGGTCTCATTTGGCAAGTGGTGATTCTAGTAAAAAAGTCACTAAAAAATCAAAAAACCAACAATCCATACCAAAAAGTCAAATATTCTATTTACTCTCTACTTTTTACATATCTTTTCGTAAAAAATTAAAAAATTATCCCAAATATATTAATTTTTTTACATCATATTTTAATCAAAAAATCAAAAAATTACTAAAAATACATGCTTGCAAACGAGGCCTTAGTAAATACATAATCCTTTATCATCAAGGGGGCACACAACCAATTTATATCCCAATGCATTGGTATGGTGAAATGTTTTAAAAGTATTCAATAATGGCCATGGCTTCTGTCCAGTCCGGGATTGGACTGGACCGTACTGTTGGGTTCGTGAGGGCTCACCACGGGTCCCGTTTTGATAATCTGAACCGTTCAATGTGTAGAAATCGTCGAGTACTATATGCCTGTAAAAAATCACGTTGATCGGATATCGATAGCTATGTGAACAAAACAGTTTTTTATCAACCGTTAATTTTTTCACCGTCCATTTTTTTATACAAAACTGATTTGATCACATAGCTATCGATATCCAATTAACGTGATTTTTTATAGGCATGTAGTACTCGACGAGTTCTACACATTGAACGGTTCAGATTTTCAAAACGGGACCCGTGGTGGGCTCCCACGGGCCCAACAGCACGGTCCAGTTCGATTCCAGACTGGACAGAAGCCGGACCCTTCAATAATTTTCTTTTTCTTTTTTTTCATCTTCTAATTATTAAAACAATCAATTATAGGTGAATATTTAATGGCCCTATTCGCTACAATTTAAAAGAGTTGATTATATCTTATTTTAATTTAAAAGTCTGTGTTAAATTGTTTGATGTAATTTTTGCTTATAACTTATTAGATAAAAATAATTTAAATAAACTAAAAATTTTTGATCATTTAAAAGCGGAAAAATAAGTGTTTTTAACTTCTATTTTTTTATTGTCAACTTTTAACTTACAATAAATTATACCAAGGCCAATATTTAGTTCGTTTCTAAAAGATTAGTCTCGACTCTCAATCATTTACTATCCGTTGTTTGGGTAGAAGGGTTTCCAACAACTACATAATCAAGGTTATTCTATTCAAGTTAGCAATAAATATAATTGTGATTGAAGTTATTAGAGACTAGTTTTGCAGGATATAAACCAAGAAAGTATGTCATGTGATCCAAGTTTACATAATTGTAAATAGGGTTTAACTTTTTTTAAGTTGTCATCTCAATTTCAGAGAATGTTTAGATTTGATAGACCTATTTTGGAACCGATTGTGATGATCCAAACTGTTCACTTTTTCGAACTCGTTGAGTAGAATATTCTTATAAAAAATTAAGATGATTGAATGTCAGTAGCTATATGTTTGAATCGTATTAGTTTTAAAAACAAAGGATGACAAATATAATTTTAAAAATAACCATCCATTTTTTGTAATGCAAATTGAGTTTAAAAATATAACTCCCAATATCTAATTATCTTGATTTTTACATGAATATTCTACTCAATGAGTTCTAAAATAAATTATCGAAATAAGACTCGTGATAAATTTTACGGATTCCTCAAGTTCACTCATACTGAGATATAAATATGAACGAAGTGTAACCTCCACTATTACATGGTTTTTTCCAAATTTGTCAAATGCCATGTTGATCTCTTGGTACGTTACATACCATAGAAAATAAGCCAGAAATTTTTAGTAGCATGAACATTTATTCTTGCTATCGAGTTCAGAGATTAGATAAACTCAGCCAATACTTATACAAGTGTGATTATTTGTCCATGAAATATATAACAACAATGCAATGTATGATTCACTGGAAACAAAGCTAAAATAGAATGATTATTTGTCATAGAATACTCATTCCCTTGTTTTGGTGTAGTAAACCAAAAATGAACATACATTTCAAATGAAATCACCAATCACATATGCAGTGTTTGATTTATTGGAACAAAGACTGAAATAATACAAATATTTCGTTGAAATACTCATTCCCTAGTTTTGTTACAACTGGAATCACCCATTTACCAATTTGGGAAAATGACCATTCTACTAGGATATCAAAGAATAATTACTCTATTCACATTTCAGCGAATCAAACACTACCTGCCATTATGTGAAAAAATTATTCAGCTTCCATTTCATAGGTAGTTTTGAGGTTTATAAGATTCATAACAAGACAGCCCATGTCCCAAATCAGGAAAAGGAAACATATATATATACATTTGAACCAAGTGAAGAATTTAGTGGCTAATAGATCTTTGGGTCTAAGATGTACATGAATAGGGTAATCCAAAACATTAAAGAACAAACAAGTGTGATTCAGTTTTTACCAACAAATCATTGCTCACACACAGGCTTAGCCCAAAGAGACAAACAACATTGTGCAAAAAAAAAAAAAAAAATGAAGGCAAACTAAGGGTTGGTTTGGGATGTTCTAAAAAAGTATACTTTTTAACTTATTAGCTTATATGGGTTGGGTTTGGGTTGAGTTTGATGTGATGTGTTAGAGAGGTGATGTGACTTAAATAGGATAGTGACTTTTTGACTTTTTGTATTATTTAACAGATGCCAAACTTAGCCTAAATATCTACAGGGCAAGCATAGAAGAAACAATTTTATGCAGAGAGAATAAAAAAAATAAATTTCAGCTCACAATAACATTTCCAAAGTGGATAGAATATATTTCAGAGTTTAAGGAGTCCTTTCATGAGTAAAGACTCCAATGTGAAAAACACATGAAATTAGTTAAGGATTGTTTTTCCCATAGCAAAAAACTTATAAGTCACAAATTCACAACAATTTCTTGTACTGAAAATAGTTACCATCACATTCCAAGCAACTGCTGTGACACTTCGAAACCTCAACACGTCATCATCACATTCATTCATTAAAGAGTGTCACAATGTTTTAACATTGCAGAATTTCCTGCAAAACATAGCTCAAATAACTTGAAGAGCATTAGAATCCAACGAACCAAACATGTCTAAAACTAAAGACTAAATAGATTCCTAATGAAGCTCGAATCATCCAGGAAACAAGCTGTTCAGATAACCAACTAATCCACCACCTTACAAGGCTAACAAACTAGAATTTTCATATTAATTTGGATCTTCTCCTTGTACCGTGACTTTGGACTCTGGACTTTTCATAGAAATACACAAGATCTTCAAATCAAAAGTTCCATGGAAATCCCACCATGGCACTTCCATGAGGGCCTTAGGGAATCTACCGCATTAGGCATCACCGTTAGTACCCAACTTCATGTTCAAAGCTCAAATGCATGAAAATCCAAATACATTACAATACATATAATGATTATTAAAAGGTTACTTACTGCTACGTAAAATCTTCAACATGCATCAAATCATCCTCACGATCCTAGTAAACAAGTTCCATCCCTTCTCTACACCATCCAAATGCCTTTCCAATATCGAACCATCAGTGAGCTCAATTACCCTTAATTTCAACAACACTCCTTCGCAAACTAAACATTTCTTATCTTACAACAGAAGTATACTACAATGCAACATCAAGAAGCATATCTCTAACAGCATAGAGGTCGCTTACTTTGGTACAACTGCTTCCAATTAACTTAGTCACCAGAGGAGGCTTAGGATGCAAATGCTGATCACCATGGAGTAGAAAAGAGGCGTCGGGATTATATGCAGATGAAACTTGAGCGGGATTGCAATCTTTATTTGTGGTATTTCTTCCCTCGGTCAAGGGAAAACCAAAGAGCCTGCAACTACTCTTGCACATGGTACCTAAATCTTGACTGCCCCCATATGATGAATGAGTTGCAAGAGTAGAATGTGAAATACCCTGTTGGTTTTGCCCTTTTGAAATAGCAAAAGAATTGACACCTTGTATAACTTCCTTACCACAATGTGTATCAGAAATATCAAATGCTTTCTGGTTGTTAATCTCATGCTCCTGATTAACTCTGCATGTTGAATGGAAGTTCAAAGCAGGAGTGCATGTTTGCTGGAACATTAACACCGAAGAAGGCGATGATGATTGTAATGATGGTGTGGATGAGCGCGGACAAGCATTATGCCCCTGCATCAGGACAGACCATCCACTCCCAGAGCTTGAAGATGGAACACCGTCAGTGATTCCTTGGCCCTGGTTTTCCTGCACTTTGTTAGCAGCCGGGCCTCTTCTATAACCTGAGTTTAAATATGTTTCTTGACCTTGCAAGACCTTATCAAATTGAAATGATTCACCAAAGCCTATGTTATCATAGGAAACAGAAGAATCTCCAAATGGGTTTCTGACACCATTTCCAATTGCAGAAATTGTGGAACAAACAGAACCAGGATTGCACCTCCTCATCTCTGATGAACAATAATTATGAACATCACAAGGAGAATTAAAACCTAAAATTTCTTGACCTTGCAAGACCTTCTGGAACCTAAAAGATTCCCCAAAGTCTGACATTCCTGTCCCATCTGCACAAGGCAATTATATAAAAAAATTATGGAAATGAAGGAATAGACAATTTATCATAGGAAAACATATATCCTAGTATGCACAACCTCTGGGAACTGGAAAATCTGGTTTTGTCAAAGACAAACCAACCCTATTCCTCTTCATACCAGGTGCCACCAAGCTGCTGGATGCAGAAACTGAACCAGTTGGCTCAATCTCCCAAGGAGAAACCCTGTTATGTCGGGGACTTTCTAGATCATCCCACCTTACCTGCAGAGGTGGATCAATAAGTCACTTGATGCTTGATGCCATCAAAATTACAAAAACAATCATGGGAATATTTCATATTCATAGATGGCATGTGCTGATTTAGAGAAAGAAGAGCAAACCCAGGTAGAAGACCAACAAGAAAATTTCATGTGCATGTTGATGAATGGAAATTTCTTCAATTGACAAATTCATTAAGACATGATTTATTAAAATATTAACAAAGCACTTCAGGTTCAAATCCCATCAAATCTCTCCCAAGAGAAAATAAATAATATAATTAAATTTAAAGAAAAAAAAAAACTAAATTACATACACAAACCACAAGGAACACTTGGATAAAGTTTCATCAAATGACAACTTTATTTTGTTCAGATATAATTAAGGGGTGACAATGGTTTGCTGCAGCACTTGTAGTTGCATTTTCAGAAAGGCGGCAGAGATCAATATTTAAGATATTAAACCAATTACAATGTAGACTAGAGTTCTTGCTGCAGACAGATGAAACTATGCTCATCAGTCAAAGAATGAGAAAAGAAGGCATGCAAACTGGGTGGTAGGTAGTCCAGCCTTCAAGTGTAAGGGTGCGGCTAAGAAATACTTCACGATTCATCATAAAATACACTAAACATACAATGCATAAGTTAATAGAAATATAAAGGAAATGCTTGTCTTTCTCATATGGCCACATTTTTCTAGGGGTGGAAGAATGTACAATGAGATTATGACCCACAAAATTGAGACTTAAGCCTCAAATGTAGAATTTTCTAATTTAAGTAACTGAAAATTTTGAAACATTTCAAATCATTGTGGAAGAATGATGTTAAGAGATAATACAGTGAACTTTTATACTACAACACTCAGAGAACTCAATATGACCTAATGCTGATGTCACCCACTCCTCTCCTCAAAAATTGACACAAGTTTTTCAATGTGGTGTTCACCATCTAAGAAGTTTCAAAATCTCAACTTATACAATATTAAAATATATATATATATATATTATAAGAGAATCTATAAAGTCAGAGTACCATATTAACAAATTTTTGTAGTTGTTTCATAGAAATATTTCCTTTTTGGTTAAGTACAAAGTACATACCAACAAAGAAGGCCAACTTATTTTCACATCAGCATTACAGGGCATGTGTTTTATGATCCAAACTCAAGGTATGATTCTATTTTGCAATTTAGACCATAGATCCGGATGATGTGCACCCTGAGCCCCAGACCGGAAACTTTGCATGTGAATGCATAACCAAGCACTAAAACAGATACATACCAACAGGCACCTCCATTTTGAACCAGGCCATCTAACAGGATCCACATCATTAACCCCAGTAACTAGTCCCGTATACCTGGCAGCAACACTATAAATTAGATATTGAACGCAACTTTTCGGAATGCAGCAATCAGAAAATTCCCAACCTTCTTTCAGTTGCATCTTCTGTTTCAAAACCCATTTTAAACCTCATTCCAACAGAAGAAGAATGACTAAGGCTCTTTGAGAATTTATGGAACGGTATTATGAACTCCGACAAGCTAGCCCTACAAGATGCACTTGAAGTTCAGAGACAGTAAGAATGACTGGAGAACTTGGACCAAGTGATTCTCCCATATATTTAAAATAAATACAAATTCCAAATAAACATAAAACACAATGCTTCATAGCAAGTTGAATTTAGGAGTAAAGAAAGATTAACTGAAACTTTGGAGTACAATGTAGAGGTTGATCTGTTGTATAACTAACTACACAGCTAAATGGGGACAAGACAACATTAATCTTCGTTAATTATTTAAGACATGGAATATAGAGCACTACATGCAATTCAACTAAATATTAAATTTTCACTAGTTTGGCTTACTTGATGACTTTGATGATGCCACTCATGAACAAATCAATTTTTAGCGAAAGCAAGTCACTAATTGAAGCAAATTTATTTAAGTGAAGAAGTGGGAACCTCTTATAGCCCTTTTTATGATTATTAAACCCCAAGGTTGCATCACTTTTTAAGTAGTTCCAATAACTCTCAAGGAAAAATATGCACACACAAAACTTGTAAACACTGTAAATTGCACATAATACATATAGCTTTTGGTCATCAATCTAGTTGATCATGCAAGCAGGAGAATAAGAGAGGCTGGCATCAAGGTCTCCACACTATCCTGAAAAGAAAGTATAAGGAATTTGAGGTCCGCTAGAAGATTTCTTCCGAAAGTGCAGTATACAATAAAAGTGAAAAAGGAGAGGTCCATGTTCTCAAGGGATATAAAGAGCACATATGGCATTAACTACATGGATTTCATGCCCTGGAGCATGCAGCCAACAAAAAAAAAAAATAAATAAATCATTTTAATAACTCATATGGAACTATTTATCTTCCTACAAAATATGGTTAGATAAAGCCTGCCACCATCATAAGAAGATTGTGTAAATAAATGGCAGGAAGTTGAACCTAAATGCTTGGAATTTTGGAACTAATTATTGAAAAACGGAAGATATTCATAGCTAGAAGGAAATATTCAAGAACTGGTCAAAATTATTAAGAGGCGTCCATGATGAGTTGCCTCACCAATTTACAAGAGATGTACAGTAGTCTCTACTAGATTTTGCGCATTGGCTAATTCTAAGTTCAAAAGAAAATATGGATACTAGCACCAACTGAAAGAGCAATATCTGAAAATGATAATCAATAAGGTGTCAAAACAACAAAATATGATATCTTCATTGCTTGATTACTTAATTATATTATTTACATATATATATTTATCTTAATGGTTACTATTTTTGGCAGTTCTTTGGCAAGTCAATTTCTGAAAGCCATCTGAATATAGTACTTGACATAGAGCTAAAACCCATATGCTATGTTATTAAAGAATTCGACAATTTCCTTCAAACAGTAGGAAGTTGGAAAATCTACAAATACACTAGATTTGACTTTCATACAAACATCTAATCAGTTTAGATTTTCTAGAATGGCTGAATCACAAAAACTTGTCACACCTAAACAGCCTTCTTCCAAAGAGTACGCGCATACTGACATATGTACTGGGTTGATATCACACAGGTCAGCTGCCTTTATAAATATTCAGTAATAACCTTTTTCATCAAAATAAGCAAATGCAAACGAAACATCAAATATTGCTATGTTAAGAGGAAAGGCAGGCTAATTCTTTTTTCTCTTTTTATTTTCTTTTTTGGTAAGTAGAGAGAGAGCCATTTTTACGTACCCGGACCATTTTACAAAACCAATCTAACCATACATACAATAAAATTGTCAATATGACTCTTCCTACAGAAAAATAATTGGTATGACTTCAAATACCTGGGATTGTAGCGAATGTTGAACACGTTTCTCATAGATATAGCATCGACAACAGCACTGATAGTGCCAACATTCAACTTCTGGCTAGAAAGAGCTGGAAAAGTAGAATCAGTTTTGACTTGAGATGCTCTTCGGATTCCCAATCTCAATTCTCCATCACCACCCCTGCCAAAAATTAAATATAACCACCCAAAACAGGTAGTCAACATCATTTCAAATTTAGGTTTCTTACCTCAGAAAGAGCACAGCATCACCGGAGACAAGCTTCTTCTTGTTGATAAATGCACTCCAACCAGTAGTCAGCAGATGCCTTCGAGGCTGGCCTGCTCAAACAGAAAAGAGGAAACATGAAGTCGAAAACTTAAACTGGGAAACTCAAAGTACAAAAAATTTCCATCACAATGCCATTACTCCAGGGATTTAGATCGCCTCCATTTTAGAGATGGAATATAGATCTCCATTTCATAATGGATAACCGTGAAAGATCTTCATCAAGAATTCTGTATTTTAATTAAAAGACTATTAGGTTAATTTTTAAAACTTATAATGACATGGTAGTTATAGACTATTGATTCTAAATTGTGATTGTGACCATGTGTTGCAACCTTATGAAATGAAATGGAGATTCTATTTCATAGATAAAATAAAGAGGATCAAAATCCGCTGTGCCATACAGCTAAAATACAGAATCAACAAAACATATGAGTTTCATCACAGACCCCTGTATATATGTCGGAACTTCCATTCAATCCCGTGTAAATCTTTTGCTACAAGCTCTTGTGAAGGCCTTTGTTGTTTATAATCCTACAGCAAAAATGTAGAAAACTGAGGGTCCTGTAGTAGATAAATAATTAAACCATACAGATTACTTGTCTATGCACATTGACATAGTGAGCGAAAAATATTTAAACCGGGTTCAGTTGAAGTTCAAGAATATGCAAAAACAAGATTGGAATACCAAGGGAGGGAAGCAGTCCTCGGCAGCCCGGCGAGGGACAGAAAATCCTCCATGAGTGCTAGTATCAGAAGCAGTAAGGGTCTTGCAGAACATGTGCGGTGTGATCGATTTCACAGCACCTTCTATGTCCTCTTCTTCACTTTCTGCTTCAATTTTCCCTTGTCTCCATTTCTGCTCAATCTGCTGAACACGACAAACTCCTCTCCAGTTGTTAACCCCCAAAAGTTAAAAACAACCCACATCACAGAACCACAAAACAAAGTTAAAAAGCCTAAATACACTATATGGTCATCTAAATAGCTTTTTCAATGCCCTTTTCTAGAAAAAATAATGTAGTTCAAACACCATTTGTGTATGAAATCAAGGATTGCATTTTTACCCTCCGTTTGTTTGGTAGAAAATATTTTTTTGGAAAATGTTGTATGTCTTTTCTGATATTTGGTACAATAAAGAAACAAAAATCAACAGAAAACATTTTCCGCGATCAATAGAAAACAAGTCTATTTGGACAAAAACATTTTCCACTTTTGAAAAACAAAACCATTTTCTGCACTAAAATATTACCAATGTCACCACACCACCACCACTCTCACCTTCACCACCACACCACCATCACCGCTGCTGTCGCCCCACCACCTCCACCTTCACCTTCACCTTCACCTTCACTCTCACTCTACCACCACCACCACCACCACCAACATAGAAAAATATTTTTTCCCGAAAATATTTTGTGAAAAAATTTCTCTTTTCCATTAGAAAATATTTTCCGCCAAAAGAAACGTAGCATAAAGTAATGAAAGTACATCTCTACACTCTAGCAAGAGAAAATTTTAAGGAGAAAGTCCCAGCTATAACCGTACATAACCTGAGCATCAGGAATTAGGGAGACTTGTGCATAAACCTCATCAGTTGCTGCCTCGGCCTACCCAGAAAAAGCACACATTTCACAACGAATTTGAAATTAGCAAAGTACCCAAAAAGGGAAATCGGACTAAAATCCCAAAATTAGAAAAATAAAAAAATAAAAAATAAAAATTTGAAACGAGTTACATGAAGATTGACATGGAGAACTCGACAGAAGACATGAGGAGGAAGATGGTAGATTGTGGCGGGAAAATCAGAGGCGTGTTCTAAGTGGCCTTGAGGGAAGTAAACCACCACAGTGCCTTTCTTCGGGAGAGAGATGAGAGGACCGGCACAAGCGTGCCAGAGCTCTAAACACACCGCCGGAGATGAAGAAGGGGAATCGAACGGCGGAGGAGGAGGAGGAGGAGGAGGAGGAGAGTCGTCGTCGTCGTCGTCGACGGTATTGAGATCAATCAAACTACACATCTTTGTGGGGAAATTTTCTAGAAGGAAAGAAAAGGTGGAATTGAACAGAAATGGAGGAGAGGTTGAGATACGTTCACATATAGAGATATCTATATATTACTGTGGATGTTTTTGGAGTTTTTAGCAGGCTATTTTAGTTTTTGATTATTTTAATAAATTAAAATTTGTGTGTTTAGAAAAGTAAAATTGAATTTTTTTTAGTTAAATGTGATGTTCATGAAAGAAAAAGTGAAATGATCATGGGTTTGATGTGCCATTTTGTCTTATTGATTATTTTATGCCTCGTTTGACAAGTAGTTATTTTAGTCTAAAAGTCAAAAAGTTACTAAAAAAATCAAAAAGTCTATAATCTATACAAAAAAGTCAAAGATTCTATTTTTTTCTCTACTTTTTGCACATCTTTTTGTAAAAAGTAAAAAAAATCACCCCAAACATATTAGTTTTTTTACCTCATATTTTAGCCAAAAAGGTACTAAAATAGCCTGTTCCCAAACGAGACCTTAGTTTATTTTGTCATTTTGTGAATTTTAGTCCAAAAAGACCAAAAGCGTTTGTCATAAGGTAAATTACAAATACACGTTCAATGTTTGCTTAAAATACAGATTACTTTTTGTAATTTGAAAAATTATAAATACCCTATTGCTAAAAAATTTTATTTAACAAAATTAACTAAAAAAATAAAATTCATAATTGCTCTCATATATAATAATAAAATTACCTAAATTATTAATTGAAACATATTTCTAACATCATTAAAAACTACTAATTGACTTGATAATTTCTTAATAAAACGAGCGATTTATTTTGAAATTAAAAACTTCAGGAGTAGAATGTAATTTTCAAAATCACAAGGGGCGATTTGTATTTTAATTAAATCTCAGAGTGTATTTGCAAGGAAAAGGTTTCTAACCAGTAATGTGGGAGTTCTAATATTTTAATTTTAATTTTTTAGTTTTTTAATTTTAAAAAAAAACTTTAGTGTTTATTGATTTTTCTTAATTTATAAGTTTTTTTTTTTTTTGACTTCTCTCATATTTATTGTCGCATCATTTTTAATTTCTCCCATACACTATAGTTAATGATGAAATTGTTAAATTATTTTTATAAGAAATCTAAAAAAAATAATTTTATATTAAAAAAATATCTAAAACAAATATAAATTCTTATTAAAAAATAACATGTTGTAATTGCGAAAAAAAATAAAAAAAATAAATTGTAAAAATACTTTACATATTAAAAAATATCTAAAAAAATATAATTTTTTATTAAAAAATGACAGGTTGCAACTGCAAAAAAAAGAAAAAAAAAATTACAGTGTGCATTTCATTAAAATCTAAAAAAAAAAATTCGTATATTAAAAAAAAATCTAAAATAAATATAAATTCTTATTAAAAAATAACATGTTACAATTGTGAAAAAAAAAAATTATACCATGCATTTCATTAAAATCTAAAAAAAAAATAATTTCTATATTAAAAAAATATCTAAAACAAATATAAATTCTTATTAAAAAAATAACAAGTTACAATTGTCGAAAAAAAAGGAGAAAAAAAAATTACATTATAAAAAATAATTTGTATATTAAAAAAATATCTAAAATAAATATAAATTCTTATTAAAAATTAACATGTTGCAATTGCGGGAAAAAAAAATTACACTATGCATTTCATTAATAATGCTAAAAATATGTGCCAAGTATTTGTGTAAAAACTTGACACGTGTCCATTCTCAAATTATCAAGTGAATATAGATGAAACCAAAGAACTCAGCTTTAATTGCTAACAAATATTAGAAGCCCAGCCATTAATTGAAAGGTCTCAATCCACATCTCTTTGTCTTATCAAATGTTCTTTTTTTTTTTTTTCTTTTTTTGGGTTCATGCATTCATTCTAATATTGATAAAGAATTGGACATGTAGAAGAGTAAGAGACATTAAAATTATATGTTGAGTTATGTAATTGTTGTGATGAAAAATAAAGGTTGTCTTCTTCTTTTATGGCGATTTGTCTGGTTATACCTCTATTTAAAATGTCAGGTGTGCTTCTACATCATCATTGAACGTTGCTTTCATTTTTTAAATATTTTGTCTCACAATTGTTTGTGTTTTGTGTTATGAAATTTATTGCATCTATGTTTGCTAAAACTATTAGATGGACATAATGCAATAAATGCAAATTATTTCAATGTTATTATGGGGATTAAAAGTACAAAAAATATATGAATAGACAAAATTTTACAAAATTTATTTGTGAGTCTCACTTTTTGAAAATCTTATAATTCATTTACTTTTTGGATTAAATTTTATGTTTAGTTTGTGTATTTTTTTTAAAATATTGTTTTCTTTGTTTTCTTTAAAAGTTTATTTTAAAAAATTAATTAATAAATAAATAAACCATTTTCTATTTCAAATAATTTTATTTTTTTATTTTTTATTTTTTTTAAAATAGTTTTAGTTTTGGGCAATTGCTTACCTTTTTTTGTTCTTCTGTATATTGCAATTTTGTACATTTTAAGTGTATGTTATTTTCACTAATATACTCGGAGATGCATTATAAAAGAAGTATTATACAAAAATCAAGTAAGAAGAAGAAAAATAAATAAAACAATACGATGAATATGGAGTAAAGATCAAAGATCAAAACTTTCAAAGCAAGAAAGTAAATAAATTAGCAAGTAGAATAGAATGTTTAATAATAGACATTTGAAGATTTACAACAAATTTTTATAATTTTCCTTTTTGCTAAGAAATTCTATTTAGTACTAGCTGAATAAAATGCTTTTAATTTTTAATTTTTTTGGGGGTAAAAATTTGAAATTAAAACTATAGTAAATTTATGTAAGCATAATTGCTAACCACTTTTTTTTTTTTTTTTTTCTTAATGTATAATATTTATATTGACTACCTTTTTCAGGTTTATTTTTTTAAGTATTTATATAGAAATTAAAAAAACGTTGTTAGAAATAATTTTTTCCCGTACATTATTTTTAAATTTTGAATAAAAGCAAACATAGAATAATTTATTGAAAATATGCTGCATTTGTTATATTTTTTTCTGTATGCAACAAAAAAAATAATAATTAAAAATCACAATTCACACACACATATATAATTGCAAACACAACCCGTGTATATCATGGGCGAAACACTAGTGTAGAGAGAGAGAGAGAGAGAGAGAGAGAGAGAGAGAGCCTGTTAGGTGCGCACTGCATTGTTAAAAGACGATGAGTTAATAGTAAGAGGAAATTTCATTATAACTTTGATCATCAATTTATCCCTTGGGTGGTACCAAATCCCTAACTCTATGTAAGGCTTTGTTTTGGAATAAATTATTTTATTAGTGTTTTGATTTTTTATAAAAAAATGTGCAGAAAAGTAGAGAGAATGATGTGACAATTTATAGTCACTTTTTGACTTTTTGGTTAAAACTGAAGATTGCTAAACGAGGCCTAAGTCTAACTTTACCCGAAATGATCTAGATCGGCTCATGCTGCATTGAAACTTAGTTATTGGGGGTGTTTGGGAAGTTAGTTTTTAGGTTTTTTTTTTGTTTTTTTTTTACTAAAAGACAAATTAGTTACAAAACCAAAAAAAATAAATCCAAACAAAATATTAAATCAAACCCCATAATCATTTCACTTTTTCTCTCACAAACATCACATTCAACCACAAAAAAACCTAACTATCTTCCCAAATACAAAAAAAAAAAAAAAAAATGTCTCCAATAATATTCTATAACTAAAAAAACCTACAAAAAAGCCCACTTCCCAAACATCCACATTGTTTATAATACATAATTTTTTGTGATATTTTTTAAATTTTTTTCTAGTAGATTTTGTTTCTTTAACAATGTCAGTATTTAGTAGATTTTGTAAAAAATTACGTCGTAATTGATAATTTACTATCAGTATTATAGCGATTCCAATTTTGACCCGACTCTTGTTGTATCCCGGACTCGGGTTTCATGGTTTCATATTGTTGTTCATATCTTGCTTCCCTTGTATCTCCTTAAATTTGGCTTTTGAATTGTTGTGGTTGCTTTTGGGACAGGTTTGTTGCTTAGTTTCTAAACTTTTGTTGCCCAGATTTTTGCTCCTTCGCTCGAGCAGCACTTCTTGTGCTTGAGCAGGCTTTGTAAACTTTCAGTACTTTTGCAGGTCTGCAAAACTCCTGGGAGAGTGTATTCTACGCTCAAGTGGTTCTTTCTGCGGTTGAGCGAGCTCAGCTCAAGCGACACTTCTTGCGCTCGAGCATTGGTGTATTGTCTGCAAAACTACTGGGAGTGTATATTCTATGCTCGAGTGTCACTTCTTGTGCTCAAGCAGAACAACTTATTGTGTCTGACGCTCGAGCGTCACTTCTTGCGCTCGAGCGAATTGTGCATATTTTAGTCTGTAAAAGTGACTCCTTACATCACTTTTTCATATCTCTCTCTCTCTCTCTCTCTCTCTCTCTCTCTCTATTTTTCAAAAACCCTAGATCTAGAGTCTCTCTCTCTAAAACCTACTTTCTCTCTACATTTACAGTTAGATCCATTGGTTTCTCTACTCGTGTGCCTTTGTTAAAAAGGTAGAGCGTCTCAAGAGCTCTATTTTAACCTAAACAAGATTTGGTTTCGGCGTCCTTGTAGTTCCTGCATTGTTGCTTTGGTCTTCTAAGCTTGAGGTAGGGACTTTTTACACTCTTTTAAGATTTTTAACTTGGTTATTGGTTGATTGTGTAAGAAATGTTGGATTTGGAGGATTTTATACAAACCTAGGGTTTCGGTTTAAAATTAAAATAGGGGTTTTCAAATGAAGGTATTGAAAATGGTTATTGGTGTAGATATGAAGATGTGTTGTGTTAAATTTGTTGATTTTGACACATGGATTGGACTTAGAAGAAAATAAAGTTTTGCCCTAAAATGTTTCAAATGATTATTTTATATAAATAATGAAATTGGTATTGGGAATGTGAAATTGGATAGATATTAATATAAATGGTGGAGTTGGATACTTGTTATCTCTCAGCTATGGAAATTTGTTTGTTTATCTGTTTTGGAGATTGTATATCTGTTAGAAATATCTATTTTGGGCTATCGGTAGAGGATAGCTATGATTGTTGTAGAAATTGTATGAGGATTAAGTGAATTGAAACTAATCTCTTATTGGTTGTCATTGAATATGACTATGTTTTTAATACATTGTATATGTATGATGTTTGGGAGAAGAACGTGGATGTACTCCATGCGTGGGAGAAGAAAGGAGAAGGACTCCATTGAATTAAGTTGGCCTGTGTGCCCAGGGTGAAAGTTCCGAAAACCGCGAGTGTATACATGGGTGTTAATTCTCGCGGACAAAATTTCTATAAAATGGCAAATTTAAGTGTTTGTGTAATGATTGTGTTAGTTAGAGAACCACTGAGTTGTAGCCTCAGTTGGTTTGTCTAGATAACAATGGACATGACTCATAAATTGAGGTGAAATGAATTGAGATAAAATAGATTGAGATATAAAGCTTAGCACATTATGAACTTGTAAAATATGAATTATTTTACCATAGGCATTGTATATGTACATCACACTTACATCTTTGTTAAGATTCATATATTGTGTTAGATTGTTTCTACTAGACTTTGGCTCACCCTACTTGGGAAAAACCATTTTTATGTGCTTGTAATATGTCTCCGCCAAGGACTTAGCTTGGAAGGACTGTGGAGCTGAAGGCTCAATTTCTGTTTATTTTGTATTTATTTTCAAGCTTAGGGTTTTATTTTTATTGAGCATATAACTCATTTTTGTTGTAACCAAGCACAGTTTTGGAAAGATGTAAGCCTTTAGGGCATATGAATATCTGTGTAGCTTTCATTTTTTATTACGTCTTGTAACACATGCTGTAGATTCATGATGAACGATTTATTAATGTATATTGCATGTCTCACATTTTGTATATTAACTCTGATTAATGAATGTTTCTTATTGTATCTATAGCACTTTGTATTGGTGTTTGGAGTTGGATTATTGTAATTATTTTGGAGGCGTTACAACTTGGTATCAGAGCGTACCGGGTTTGAATACTTTGAGTACAGGGGAAGTGGCTATTACCACAATGAGTTTGTCTCCCTTGATAGAGACTTTAGTAGGTACGGTGTGCTTACATGATAGTTTGCTTATATGATTATATCGGTATGGGGTTTGATTCCTAAGATATTGATTAGGTCTACGAGTTTTTAGAAGTCCTATTAGAAGAGCACTTGATCACTACTGTTTCTAGTTGGAACTCTAGCAACGCCGCGGGATAGTCATTATTTAGGAAGAAAATTTGTATGTGTTTACGTGACTATGTGCTTAGGTGGAGTGAATTGCTGTTGTCTACTGTGTTAGGACGCAAGTGAGATAGTTTCGACACATTTGTAAATGTGCTAATTTATTATGTTACTTTCATTAGGATGTCAGGACGTAGACTTGGTGGTGGTAGGCGTGGCAGGACTAAGAGGCATGAGGTGCCTTTACTGGATGAAATTCTGGCACAGGAAGAAGGGGTTGGTTAGGTCAATATGGCTGAACCAGTTGGTCAACAGGCCATGGGCGCCTTAGCCCGCAAAATGGTCGGAGCATTGCGGGAGTCTATGGATATTCTCAGGGCTGATAATCAAGTCCAGACCCAAGTAGTTGAGGCAGGGCCGTTTTTCTTGAAGCAATAGTTTTTTCGGTTGAATCCGGATGAGTTTTTGGGTGATCCAAATGAGCCACTGAAAGCAGATAATTGGCTAGAGTAGATAATGAAAACGTTTGAGATGCTTGGCATCGAGGACGACACTGAAAATAGATAAGTGGCTAGTGCAGATAGTGAAAACGTTTGAGATACTTGGCGTCGAGGACGACCAGTTGAGAGTGACCTTAACATCTTTCCAGCTGAAGGGAGATACGGGTCAGTGGTGGAAATATGCGCGTGGGTGCATTGGAGTGACTTAGGAGGCTTTTGTCAAAGCTTTCCAGGACAAGTTTCTACCTCTCACGATTAGGGCGAAGTTAAGAGACCAATTCTCCAAGCTTGTGAAATTGAACACTCTGGTGTCCAAGTTTAAGGCCACATTTACCAGCTTATCGAGGTTTGCACTAGAATTCATGGCAATTAAGGAGCGCCGTTGTTTAGAGTTCGAGAAGAGGTTAAGGACCAGGCTTATGTTCAAAGTGGCTGGGTCAATGATTAGGGATTATGGACGCCTTGTGGAGGCAACGTCTCATTTGGAGACCGTGATGCAGATAGAGGAGGAGAGGAGGAGTCAGAACATTCAAGGAGGTAAGAGGCAGAGGGGTCCTACCCTATAGCAATCCCAGGGAGCTCAGTCAAGGTCCACTTTTCTAGTGCCGAGTTCAGGTTCTGGGAGAGGTGGTTAGGGGGATTACATTTGTTACAAATGTGGTCAGTTGGGCCACAAGTCTCCAGCTTGCCTACAGAGAGAAGGAGGGCAACGGTCTACATCGTCTTCAGCTCATTCTCTAGGCCAGAGTCAGGGGAGAGGCCAGCCACTCAATTGTTATCAGTGTGGGTAGGCGGGACACATGAAGAGATTTTGGCTTCAGTTGGGTGGCACACCCGGTGCGTCTGGTTCAAGACAAACACAGAGCCACCAACCTGCACAGACAACATAGACCTTGAGGGCCAATTCGGATGCCTCTTCGGCTTAATTAGTGCATCAGGCTTATGCTCCGAGGGGTGAGCAGGTTGAGCAGAGACCTATAGGGCATGTGTATGTTGTTACCGCACTAGATCTTGCATCAGCGCCTTCGGTAGTGAGAGGTACCTTCTTGTTTTGAATTCAATTGCAAATGTGTTGATTGATACGGGTGCATCCCATTCATTTATTTCGTCTACATTTGCATCGGTTTTGGGGTTAGAGTTGGCTCAGTTAGCGTCTCCTATTTGTGTAGAATCACCTATTAGTAGTGAGGTTGTTTTGAAGCAGGGATGTCAGGGTTGTGACATAGAGGTTGTCGGTCACTGACTTCCTTTTGCATTTGTGTTGATTGATGTGTCTAGTTTTGACGTTATATTGGGTATGGACTAGTTGTCATCCTATTGGGCTGTTATAGACTGCTACCGTCAGAGAGTTACTGTATGTACTCTGAGCGGTGATTGCTTTTATTTCTTGCGGGACCCTGTGGATTAAGTCTTATCACCGGTGTATGATCCGCGTGGGTGGAGTGAGCTTAGTTGCTTTCTTGCTAACTTTTTGAGTACTGAGTGTGATGAAGTCTGAGTTGAGTTGCTGTAGACACCCCATTTTTGACCGTCCTCAAGACTTGGACGTCACCGTTTGAACACCCGGTGATCATCCTTGTTTGTGTTCGTCTTGAGTTCCCGGAGGTCTCGGTTGCGCGCCTTGCCTTGGAATCTCTCGACTCGTTTGTTCGGTGTCTAGTTTTACACCAAACACTTGTGTTTTTACCTTGGAAGGCAGGGAATGGCTTGTTGGCCATCCACATACCCCACCGGCTGTCCCCACACCACACCGGCGGTTAATTGAGGCAACCGGCAGTGTTTTCTTAAAACCCATGGCCGGTCGACACTATAGTTGGCCGACCGGCACTTTGTTTTGCCGGTGATCGTTTTGCTGGCCGGCCTGCACCCTTTGCAGCCCTGAGGCATGGTGCATGCCAGCTGTGGTAGCTGGAATGCACCATCACCACTTCCCATACACGGGGATGACCTTTGTGAGCCTTTGACCCTCTAATTCCTTCTAGAAGGTTGAACCCTTGGCCAAGCTTCTTGGGGAAGCTTGGCCAGCTGTCATGGCTTCCTCAGGAAGCCAAGAACCATTTGCACCCTTTGCCCCTTTCTTATGGCTTCTTGGAGAAGCCTAGACCCTTTTGTTTTGCCTATTTAAAGAACCCTCCTCCTCCATTGTTAGGGGTTAGCCATTTTTGAACAAAAACCAGAGCTCATATATATCTATACATCTGTGTTATACTCTCTCTCTCTCTATATTCCCCTCTCTCTCCCATTTGTGTGTGTTTTGGTGGCCTAAAAGTGCATTTTCCCCTTACTTTTGCACTAATACACACACCATTACACCTAATTCTGAGATTGAGAGGCTTGGAGGGTTGATTCCTGAGCTTTTGGACTGATTTTGATCAGAAGAAGAGGGCTGCATTGGCTGTTCTTTAAGTGTTCTTCAAGGGTAAGCACTTTGCTTTAGTTTCCCCAAACTTGCACTAGTTTTCTACCTGTCTTGCTTGCTGATTTAGACTTTGTGTATAACATAAAAAAGGCTTATATTTTCATGCTTAAGAACTTTCATTAAGGCCATTTTGTGGTTTGAGTTCAAACTCACCCTCTTAGGCCTTATTTGGCCCTTTTGGAGCTCTCTTTGTGAGGCTTTGTTTGCTTGAGTGGTTTAGCCTTCTCACCACTGAAAGAGGTGGTTTGAAGTCTTGTATAGGGGAGGGACACCCCTCTCCCCTTTGTCCCTCTTTGACCTTTGTTCTTGGCTCACAAGGTAGCATGTATATCTAGTCTTGTATGGCTTCATTTCAGAGTTTGTTTGGGTGTTTTGGAGCATATTTTACCTCTGTCTCATGAGGGTTTGTTGGCCTCTTTCATGCATGTTATACTTGCTTGGCATTCCTCTATTTGGCATAGAAATGCATCTTGTGTTTAGGCCATGGTTCTTGTATGTGTTAGCCTAACTTCATGAAGGTATTAGTATTGTTTTGGCATGCTTTAGGTCTGTTGACCACTGATTTTGCCATGTTTGGCATGCTTGATGAAGTTGCTTTGTATTATGGCTTGTAAGCCTTGAGTATGTAATCCATGAACATGCATTGGTTAGGCTATTTAGGAGATTTGGAATCATTTAGCATGCTATTTCAGTCCCTAAACCATGTTTATAGGCTTACATCCATCTCTTCTCTCATGCTTCAAAAATGTGCCATCTTATGCCTCGAAATGCGCGTTGTGTATGCCTATGTGTTTGGATCATTTGGGATGCCATGTGTGTGAGTTTTTGGGCTCATTTTGCATGCTGAAAATCTGTTTTTTTTTTGGTTGCTTGATTTATACCATGTGTGGTCATTTTAAGTGGTAGTGGAATACCTCTTGTTTATGCCTTAGCTTTGGGCCCTTTAGCTTGCATGTTTGTTGTGTAATTGTCCACCATTTCGGGCCCCTTTTGGCCTCTGTTTTGGGGTAGGTTGAGGTCTGCCCCATCATGGTTTAAGTCCACCATTGCATGCTTACTACACGTTTGTTGCATGATTGATTCATTAGGTGTTGTAACATGTTGGTCCTATTGCTTAAATTGTCCATGTTTGCATTGCTTTTGCATCTTGCATGTCTAGCATTGCATACTTGCCATGATAGGTTGCATTGCATTTGGCATGCCTTGCATCCTAATCTCATATCGCATCTTTGAACCATGTTTGCATAACATGCATTGCATTACTTGGTTTGGGATGTCAAGCCAAGTGTGAGGGTTGAGAAGAGTACATACTACAAGTGATGTAACTTGTCTCAACTCTCGGTCATCAAGGCCCTTGACCTTGACATGATAGGGTCCTGGTACTCATTTGTGTGTTGCATGCATAGTCATTGAAATGCAAACTTGACCTCTTAGGCCATCATGCATCAAGATGCATAATTGATGGCCCGAGGATCGAGGGCCATGCTCTCTTGAGTCTGATACGTGATAGGGAGCATGGCTATGCTTACATTTGCCTGAAATTACATGCCATCCACTGTCTGTCCTCTGTTGCTGTCAAAACTGTCTTCTGCAGGAAGTTTTTGCCGACCGGCAGTATGAAGTGCCGACCGGCCATATATGTGTGGCCGATGGCATGAAATCCAGCCGATGGACTCCCCTCATGGCCGGTGGATATTTACTTTGGCCGATAGTGTTTTACAGAGTGCAGGGGTCATTATCTGAAACTTTGGCAGTTCTCCAGAAGAGCAGGGAAGTAAAAACAGAGGCAACAGTGGCATGGTGCGGGTTTCCGGGCAAGGCGGACTCAATCATGCATCATTCACGCATCCCGAGGCGGGGCTGTGGCTACCTTCTTTTGTTATTAATTTGTTAATTAATTAGAGGGTCTGTAATAATTAATTTATTTATTATTCGAACTGTAATATTTATTTGGTCCCTCCGAGTGAGGGCGTATTTGTAATAAGTGTGGGTGCGTGTGTGCATGTCTTCCAACCCCCACGTCTTTCTTCCTTTTTATTTACCTGCTTATGATGGTAGGTTAGGGCATATTTAAATTAGCATACCTTATGCTATGCATGCGTGCATCCATACATTTGTCTTGCACGCACCGGGCTCGGCGCATCATACTAACTGCACTGTATTTTCAATTCCAAGTTGAGTACTTGCTAGTTGCAGCATTTCACATGCCATGTTTAGGATAGCCGAGCCTGTCTAGATTGCATCCTTGCATGTGTTGCATTAGCCACCTTAACATGAACTAGGATCATGCATATGATTACTAACTGGTTTCTGTTTTGGCACGGAGTACTAGGTAAGCTTTTATGCTTTAGCATATCGCATGCGTGTGAATGTTGCCATGATAGCATGATTACCATGAGGCTAGCTGCTTATGTGATATAACTGCTTGGATGCCTGTGGATGGAGGTCAAATTACCTAAATTGGGATAAATGCATTGAAACTGTGAGTTTTAAGCCCACTAGATAGTGGCAAAACCATCTTTTCTAAAGCCCACTTGAGGGTGGCAAAACCTACATTTTAGCCTACTTGCGAGTTGCAAACCATTTTTAAACACGAACATGAAATGTTTTGTTCCAATTTAGGCGATTTGGTCTATACTTACTTGCTGCGCGCATAACATAGTAATTCTAGGCTAATAACCGGTATAAGAACACATAGCGTTTTCAAAAACGGATATCATGGTTAGTAGAGGCTGGTCTTCGGACCGGGCGAGAGGGGGTGCTCATAGCTGACCTTCCCCAATCGTACCCAAGTTCCCGAGCCGAGGCAACTTTGGTGATGACGGACACGTGGCCTTTGGCACCGAGTCAGGGTTTCCTAAATTTTCCCATTTTAAAAAATATTTAGGTGGCCACTCTGTATCTGGCAAAGCAGTCCATGTTTGGCACTTCTTTTCTAAAAATCTGTTTTTTTCTCAAAACGATTTGCCGGATTTGGACTCTTTGGTTCAGATTTAGAACCGACAACAAAAGCGAGTCCGAACTGTAGACTGAGGCCCAAGGGCGCGCCTACAGTTTCTGGCGACTCTGCTGGGGAAATTAGAGAGCTTGACTCGAACTCGTGATATCCTGTTTTGACTCCATTTATGTGTCTCTTTGCATTGCATGTGCATTGGTGCGCCTAGGACACCGTGTTTGCCATCTGCCATTCCTGAACGGTTTGCCGGAGGCTAGTCTTGTCAAGGCATGTCCATAAGGCTGACCGGTTATGGGCTCTGATAGCATGGGAACACAAACCCCGGTTTTACCGGGGCACCCTTTTCGACCATTCGACCTAGTGTATATTCGGAATCCGCAGTGACCATTCAAAACTAGGACAGGTTGCTTACCCGATTATAGGTTGTTTTGAAACCGCTGCGTGCGTAGTGAAACCCTAGCTCCTGACAAAATAGGACAGGGTAACCCTACCCCAACATAGGGGTGTATTGGTTCTCATTTACTTGCTATGTGCTTTTAGAGTGTATCTCTACAGGGAATGCATATATCAGTTTGCAAGTTTGGGTATCCGGCCTGCGGGCGCTAGTATCAGCATTTTGAGAATCAGTTGTATCTGCGGGTATCAGATTCAGACTCAGGGGTGACGATTCAGAAACAGTGATCAGTGTTTCAGGAACAGTATGATCAGCTTATGGGCAGCATATTATGATACCCAACCATGTGTTGTATGTTTATTTTGCGTCGTTACGCTGTCCGATTGTCTGTTTATTTATATGCTTTATTTATCTTTCTTACTAGGTAGTTGAGCACAATTGCTTCTAACCCAGTAGATATACCCCAAGCACTCTCGACTAGAGGTCGTCGACTCCATCGAACTGAGGATCTGGTAGACGGACAACTAGTGTACTACTCTCTACCCCCGGTTACTAGATGGAGGACAGTTAGGCAGAGGACATCAGTACAGCAGTCAGTTCAGAGGGCCTTATCTACCCCGCTTGAGTTCAGTAGAGGTCAGAGTCCTGTTTCACCTACAGAAAGGGAATACATACCGGTAATTCAACCAGAGCAGGATAGTATGGCCAGTCTAGAGGAGATGGTGCGCCAGCTCCAAGAGGGTATGAAAATGATGCAACAGGACGCTGTCCGACAAGCAGAGTTTGCCAAACAGCAGGCCACAGTTATGAATGAACAAGTGGAGTTGATTGTGAGGTTACAGCAGCAAAACGGAGCCTCTGCTTCGCAGCAAGTTCCTCCCCCACCAGGAGTTCCAACCCTCGGGGAGACCGCCAATGTTCAGAATGATACAGAACTTCCCACAGGACCACCTCCACCCCTGATCCTACCCCAGATCCAACCCGAGTTATCAAAAACACCTACCAACCTACCGGACTCTCCCTTTGAGTTCGAGACTGATCCCACCGCACTAAAGTTGAGCAAGCTTGAAAAGCTGTTCAAGAGATCCTAGGGAGTCAAGACCATCCCCGATATTGAAGACGGATACACCGACACAGCTGTGACGCTGCCTGACAGATTCAAAATGCCTCATATTGATCGGTTTGATGGGTCCGGAGACCCCATGGTGCACCTGAGACTGTTTTCAGATATCTTAAGGCCAATGGGCCTCAGCAGACTTCAGAAGCTGTCTTTATTTGGCCGGACCCTGTCGGGTGTGGCGGCCATATGGTATGCCAAATTAGAAGATGATGTTAAGAGAAACTGGGACGAGATGGCTGAGGCCTTCATCACGCAGTACTCATACAACACACAAATCGAGATTACAACCCGTGATCTCGAGACAACAAGGCAAGAGCCTAAAGAGAGTTTTTCAGAATTTGTGACCAGATGGAGGGCCAAGGCTTCGATGATGACCTTAAGGCCTACAGACAAAGACCAGATTCGGATGATTGTGCGCAATCTTTAGCCGAAGTTGATGCAAAAGATGATTGTATTCCCCTTTCCTACTTTTTCTGACTTGCATGAAATGGGGGTGCAGATTGAGGATGCCTTGAAGCAAGGCTTAATTGATAATGACCGGGAGCAACCCCGAAGAACTTTCAACCGCAACACTAATGCGGGCCCGAGCGGCGCTTCAATTACAAGAGCCTCCGAAGTGAGCATGGTCACCACCAACCCCCCTCCAAGAACCACGGCAGCTGCGCCATTCTCCGGTGCGTCCGGAAGTAACCCACTAACAGCCAAATACCCACCCAAAAACACCAGAACCTTCGCTTCACTCTATATGCCCCTGTCCAAAGCTCTGGGGGTGCTAATCAGAAAAGGGCATTTGAAGCCCCTAGAGCCGCGGCCCTTACCAGAAAGACTCCTCGCTACCCACAACCCAGCCAAGTATTGTGCATTTCACCAACAGCACGGTCATGACACCGATCTGTGCTTCCGATTACGTCATGAGATTCAAGATCTCATCGATAACGGGGTGATTCTGCTGCCCGAGAAGCCCAATGTTACTACAAATCCCCTCCCCGCACATAACCAAGCTCCACCACCCAAAAGACTCAATTTCATCCATACTGGGGTTGTGTCCTACGATCCTAGTATCTATATCACACCCTCCCACCTGCCTAAGCCGGAGGTTCTCCTTCCCGATTGCATCGACTTGTGCATGATGGACATCTCCATGACCCAACCTAAGCTAACGGTGGTGACTGTCGAGGATAGGGGAGAGGAGGTCCCAAAGGAGAAGAGGATTGTTGGGCCAGAGTCTGCGGAATCTGGAAGTTGTGTTGAGAAAACATATAGTCCGGGTGACTACATTTCATCAATAGGCCAGAATGCGCCAGATGTGGAATTTCCAACAGGAGGAGAACTGTGTGTAATCCAAGGGGATGGTCTGGGACAGGGAACAGATGATCTAATAGCTACGGAAGAGGACCTTGCCAATTTTCGATTTTACAGTAACCAAGACCCGGGGTATGCGGCAGTCAACTGGTTCGATTACGAGGAATCGGCAGAGGCTACTGGGTGGTTGGATGATTAACCGGATGTGGTAGAAGAATTTCAGCCAGAACAAGGCCCGGCAGGGGCGAGAATGCTAGTGATGACCGGAAGGGTCGAAGAACAGGGTACATCACCGGAGAGCGCCGGTGTCAAGAATTTCGCTCAAGATTGGAGCATTTCGAATACGGGAATTATTGAACAGTCGGTTGTATTGACACACTCAGAACAGGAAAGATTCGAAGATTCCGAGAGAATCAGGAAAGCAAAGGCCCATGTGGGAACTGAAACTGCCGTATACGCAGGGACTGAGAATGCCGCGAACATATGGATAGAAGGTGCCGGAAGTACAAGAACAGTTATACCAGAGCCGGACAGATGTTTGTCAGCTGCTGATGGAATGTGGTGGGAAGATGAGGACTTGTGTCTTGCCCACACAGATGAAGATTGGGGGAACAACCAACCCGATGACACCTGGTACCTCGGAGAGGTCGACCATATGACACGGAGTGGACGGTACTTCAAACCCCCGCACCTGGATTAGCCAGAGGCTTCCGGGAAGGATAGAGAGGCTGAGAAGCAAAAGGAGAAGCAATTTGAGGAGGAGGCTGTACTCAAATAGCTAAAAAAGATACAAGCAGACATCTCCATCTGGGGACTGCTCATGGCATCACGTGTACATAGACAGGCTGTCTTGATAGCCATGGACAAAGCAAAGCTTTCGATAGACACCACACCAGAGCAGCTAGTGGGATTAGTCTTTCCGGGAGGAGCTGCCCCGACGCTGACTTTTTCCGACAAGGAGTTGCCACCCGAGGGGGCAGAGCATAATAAGCCACTCTACATCTCTGTGGAGTGTAGGGATAAATGGATACCGGTGGTTCTTGTTGATACCGGATCCGCCATCAACGTCTGCCCGGCAAGGACAGCGTATGCCATCAGCTTGAAAGTCGTGGATTTTCTACCAACAGCCCAAGTCATCCGGGCGTATGACAATACAAGTAGAGAAGTGATGGGAACCGTAAAAGTTCAGACTAAAGTCGGGCCGGGACAGCATGAGATAGATTTCCATGTCTTGGAGGTGCCTGCAACTTTCAACTTGCTTTTGGGGCGGCCATGGCTGCATCAGGTGAAGGGGGTGTCATCCACCCTGCATCAAATGGTGAAATACCCCTACGGGAAGGGAGTAGCCATTGTTTTCGGGAATTCATCAATCCATCCACCACCAGAGGTATCCACGCCTGTTCTAGAAATCGAGCATGGCATGGAGGATGTGTTCATATCAGGTTTTACCCTGGCCGAGGTTCAGGTTGTACAGAACATCATGGCTGCTAACGAGGGAATATATGTCAGCGCCCAAGCAGTTTATCTCATGAACAAGCTATAACACATTCCCGGGATGGGATTAGGAAGGAGCGGCCGGAAGGGCGTCGCAGCATTGGCCGAAGTGCCACACTACCCTCATACTTTTGGACTGGGTTATCTGCCCACCAAAGAGGACTGGGTGAGAAA
>CM069909.1:111861649-111938533 GCA_036172215.1 Camellia granthamiana | reverse complement strand
TCAGAATTTAAAAAAAAAAACAATTCTAAGATTGACCTTTACAAATTTGAATCATCATTATAATTACAAGTAGTAATGATAATTACTTACATGTATATATATATTTATATTTGTTAACAAGTGCTTTGGTGTGCCAAAAAATAAAAATAACAATACGAGATGTGCGGGAGACAAATATTTACGTCGCTCCGTAGTTCCTTATTACCAAGTTCGTCTCACTCCGTTAGAACTCCGTCATGCTGTAAATAAAACATAAGTGAGCTACCCAGCGGGTGGGTTTATCAAAAAAACCCCTCCGACGGTCAAGTTAGCTTTTTTGGATAAGAGAGAAGACAGAACACTGTATAGAGAGAGAGTTCTTGAAAATTGCTTACCCCAACATCTGTATGCACCTCCTTTTTTAGGCTGGCCATGTAGTCTTAGAGATTGTGGGAGCACTACCTCTGTTGTCCTTCACTGGACAGGGGGCTATGACTCCCCTCTACATTCCTAACACGTGTAGAGACCAAAACTACCAAACAGTGTTTGTTGCACTGCCAAACGATATTGACGCATACTAAGAGTGGATTCCTTTTTTCTCAGCCATTGGTCCACGTGGACTTCACAACCATGCTATTACTTAGGTTACACCAAAGATATCACCCTTGAACACTTCAATTCCGAGCTAAGCTAGGATGGCCTTCAAGTCATAGTCGTGCTCGATCAATACTAAAGCGATCTTCCCTTAGGCCGGTTAACTGTTGGTGCGCAATCAGTCATCTCGATTGAATAGCGCAGTCAGGGCACACAGCACGCCCTTCGTGTGCGGCCTATATCATGTCTAATCTGGCCGACCTTGTGAACGACACCATGATCTCTACAATCAAGGTGCCAAAAGATGTCCCATCCAAGACTAGGGCCTGTACTAAGATAGCCCAGACGAGATAGCCCGTCATAACACGAAACCCCGTGGTGGTATAGTTTGGCCAACACTACATTCTAGGTTCCTCTAGCAGGACCCAACACCATGTTCCATGTTGGTACAGCTCGGCCCATTTTTCGGCACAAATATCCCTCTCAATTGCCCCTTAATTCCATCCAAGCTGAGCGTGATTGGGATTACTCTTCGCTGGCCAAGCAATTAATTATGGCAAGACCTAGAGACCTATGCTGGCCGTCCTGTCACCCATTAATCAACCGTACTGACAACCTGTCTTCTTTGTGCCACGTGGCACTCTCCAAATGGCTCCGTACAGGCTTCCAGCCATTGTCACGTTCTCCCAAAATTTGAAAATTGCCACATCTCTGCCTCTTGTTCATAAATAGGTCCTAACCCCCTTCATTTTCTTCCATTATTCATCCCCTTTAGCCAAACTCTTTGAAACCCCAAAGCTTTTGAGCTCCCACCGTCGCCGCTGTCACTGTTCCTAGCATCTGAGGCTACTATCTTTGCTCATCGGACTCGCCTTCTCCGTCAGGGCTTCTCCTCTATTCGGATCGAGGTTCTGTACCCCCTATGGTTAGTTTCTTGAATCCGTTTGTTTCCACTTTCTTTTGTTCTTCATGCTTCTTCTTTTCTTTCTTTACCTTTAGGCTGTTGGATCTGTGTCTAGGCTTTCTAGGAGGTGAAAATAGATTTATACTTGTTGAACTTAGGGAGAATCGAACCTAGAAACAAATAGGGGCTTCACTGCCCCACATTTTCCTTATTTCCATACGTATGCTAGTATTTGGGATGAACACATGAAACTTGGAAGAGACCGAGCAAAGGTTTGGTCGTTTAATCTGATATCAGGGCTTAACCGAGCTAAAAATCTGTTCGTGGCCTTTTTTAGAATATTTTAAACCAGGCTAACGCTGCCATATGAGCACCGAGATAGATACCATATATCCAGGGCCAAGGCCTAAACCGGCCCAACATCTCAGACATAAAATTGAGCTAAGATGGATAGCTGAGCTAGCACTATCTTGATAGCCATGCACTCAATGTAGTGCAAATTAGTCGCACTTCTTTTTTAATAATGCAGAACAAACTAGGACCAACCAAGCACACCTCAGCCTTGCGAACTGGTGGACGCTCGCAGACCGAGCAACTATCCACCAAGCAATAAGTTAGATTTAGTGAACAAAATAAAACCGGGATAAATGGGCAAGTATCGTTTTATGGTCAGTTCGCCTGCGGCAATTACCGAGTTTCACAGAGAGTTTGGCATCCTAATAACGTACAACTTGAGCTACTCAAGAGAGGAGGTACTCCCTAGGGTAAACTGGATACGTGTCCCTTCACAATCGTGTCCATTGTGGAAGGGAGCGTCCGCTTCTCGATCCAGCCCCTAGTCTGCGAGTTTTTAAGGTAGACTACGTTGTGCCCAACCCAAGTGTCTAACAACACCTATAAAATAATAAATGGTGTCACCACGCTAGACTGCATCATCAGTTTGAACCTTAGTCTAGCCAGCAAGAATAAAGGAGGTTTCTATTGGTACCTTATGGTTAGAAAGGACCGAGCAAAACTTGTAGAGGCCACGTCGGACACGGAGTTAAATGATGATGACTTTATGTGGGTGTCCGGCAATTACGAAGATACCAAAGCCCTTATACTAGGCTGGCAAATTCGTAAGGATTTTGGGAGCGCCAGTGAGCAAAATAGCGCGGTTCTTCTTTTATTGTGATATGTTTTGCCGAACTAATACTTGTTTCTTTTGTGCAAATTATACATTGTTGGTAAACAACTATTCACGTGCCGATCAACACGCCATTAAAACCGCACTGCGACATCCAGAATGCGAGTGCCATAAACTGCTCACATACGAACCGAGCTACCACTACAGTGCTCCGTGCAAAAGCAAGGTCATTGATTTTCTGCGCGCCCCTTCCTTTGAGCCTAATCCAAATTTGCTCGAGATAGTTTTAGTGCTGCTAACTGTCGAGCAAAAAATGGCCAAGATCAGAGCTATAAAATCGATGATCACCGGTGGGCCAAGCGATTCGCAACCGGTCAAAACAGTTGAGGGCCAATCCTCCTAGCTTGCTGGTCAAGAGGTTGGATCGATCTTAGCCTTGGCAAGTGAGCACGGTTCTTGCCGCTCGAGGAAGAAGGCGAGGCAGCCTTCGACTGAGTAGCGCCTTGTGGATGAAGATTCCACTGAGCTGGCTGCCACTGAATAAGGAGAGCAGACCGAGAAAACCATTGTCGAGCAAACTAACCGCACTACTTCCCCCCAGTGTGGTCACCCCAACTAAAGTACCAAGGCCGGGCTATAACCACTACTGACTCTGTTTACGATGACAATGACATTTCGCTCGGTTTTAACATGACCAAAGGCTTGCTTCTACCCGCGGATATGAAGAGGCATGAAGAGCTGTACGACCTGAAGGCCATTCGGTCGGCTGTAAAGTTCCTTGTTTTGGTAAGAAAGTGTGTTCCTTTGTTACAAGTAAGTTCTTGGTTTCAATGTATTGACTTTTTCTTTGTTCGAGGTTGTGCAAAAAAATTACATTGCCCGGGAACGCATGATAGCTGTACGGCAGAGTCTTCGTGAGCCCATAGCAAATAACAAGGCCAGAACGACCGAGATGGAGAAGCTGAACGCCTCTCATGTAGCAATAACAACCGAGCGAGACCAGTTAGTCGAGAAAATGGCTAGGGCAGCAGAGGAAAAACAAGTGGTCGTGCAAGTGAAGAAAGCAAGATATATTGTTGAGCTACGCAAGCTCTGCACTGCTCATGCTGCCGAGTTGAAGAAACAAGTTGACGATATAGAGGATCATAGCTACGCTGAAGGGGAAAAAGTATATGAGCGGCAGGTGGTAGGTACGAAGGACAACTTCTTTCAGTGCGGCTGGGAAGCCACCGCAGAGCAACTCGGCCATAGGCTAGACTTAGACTTTTTTAAGAATCCACCACTTGCCTTCATACTGTCACACATGCAAGCCTATACTGCAGCCATACAGCAAAAATTGATTAAGGCAATGACTGCGGCTAGCACGGTCGAGGCAATACCCCCTTCACTGACCAATGAGATTCCTTTACCTGTCATTGCTGAAGAAAAATCCCCGAGCAGTGACTAGGTTGAGCTAGAAGCCGATCTGGGCCTTGACGCTAGAGGGGAGACCGCACTAAATGTCACTGATAATGCTTTGGCCGATCTGGAAGATGCTATGAACTTAGATTAGGGCTTAGCTAGGATCTACGCTCTTTTTTTTTTTTTTTTTTTTTTTTTTTTTTTTTTTTTGTTGTAATTGGGCTATGAACCCCATTTTTGTAACCGAGCTACATTATGAATGTAAATCAGCAGCTTTTTGCTTGCCTCGTGCATTTGACTTCTTCAATTTTACTGCTTTGTCTGAATGATTGCAACACTATCTTTCATATTACCGAGATAAAAATTGCTCACTGGATCCAAATGTGAAATGTACTTTGTTATGCCGAGCTAATTGCCGCTTGGATAGGACAACACACATGTGAAATAACTTTTCACTTGATGGACTTATCCAGTTCAAAGTTGAGGAAGCACAACTTTCTCCTCGAGCAAAAATTAGCTCGGTTAGGGTCCTTGAGATTGTGGAGAATGTTGACTCTCCTCTAGTGTAACAACCCGACCCATAATTAGCTACTAATCCGTAATTAATGATGTTAATGTGAGGATTAAAATAAATTATGTGTTTATCCTGTATTTTACATGATTTTGGCTTTCTATCTATTACTTGTAGGAACATCTATTTGGGACGCCGCTTTAAAAATGGAAATTGAAAGCCTTATCGGCACCCGAAACTGAAATTGATTACATCAATGTGTTATTTGGAATTTTTAGAACACTATGGCAATTTTATTAAAAATTGATTCAGAACGATTCGTTAAGTCGCGTTTGGCATGCCTTATGTTTTATTTAATGTGTTTTAGCCCCTTAAACACATATATGAGATATAAGCTCATTTGAGCTCATTTGTTTCATCTCCCTTGAGTGGAAAAATCTGAGAGTTTGTTTTAGAGTGAGAATGAGACTCAATTTTCGAGAGTGAAAGTGTAGATTCAAAGAGGAAGTTGAAGATTTTGCTTGAATTCATTGATATTGTGCAAGAGCTAGACTAATTCAAGACTATAGGTATGAATTCAAACCCTAATTTATGAATCTAAGTCACCAACATGAAGATTATGTGTTTAAATGTGTACATTAAGCTTAGAATGAGGATTTGGGTTACATTTCATACATACATACCCATGTAGGTGTTAAATTACCAAGTTAGTTATGAGTTTCACCAATTGTGTTGAACTTGGAGGTTGAATTGTACATGCATGCATATTTCATCAAGTTTTGTAAGTCAATTCCATGTTTTTGAAGTCTTGAAAGAGAATTTGGAAGAGAAATCTACATGCATGCATGAATATATGGAGTTTTGGCATGTTAAGTTTGATTTTGAGCATCTAAGCTATATTAGTAAGTTATTTGGCACTTGCATGTTAGAATTTCCATGTTAATCACTAAAGTTCATGTTTTGCAAGAGAATTTCTTACATGCATGGGGGCTTATGAGCTCAATTTGCTAGTTCTTGAGTTTTGAAGAAAAGAGTTTGAAAGATTTTACATGCATGCTTTGTTTCTTAAATTTCAAGTTGAAATGTGAGCTTTTGGCAAAACCTTGGGCCATGATTTTATGAAAAGATCCTAAATTCTTCATGTTTTACAAGTTTACTATGTTATCTCAAGTTTTGGGGCCCAAGAGATGTGTTTTGGAAGGTGGAATTCGAGTTTTGAGCTTGAAGGTGCAATATGGAAATTCCAGAATTTGCATCTACGCTCGAGCGTGAGAGTTCACGCTCGAGCGACCACTTTGAGTGCGTGCACTCCGCTCAAGCGATCAAAAGTCTGCTCGAGCGTGAATTGCAAGCTCCCAAAAGTTTCATGTCTTTTACAGATCGCTCGAGCGAAGGAATGTGCACTCGAGCGACCATTCTCTTATTTGCATGTCCGCTCGAGCGAGGAAAGCCACGCTCGAGCGTGGACCTTATTTTCAGAATTTTGTCTAAGTGTTCCAAGGCATGTTTTGGCATCCTCATTGCATCTTAGGCATTCCTAAGCCTTAATTAAGCCATAGTAATGAGGTTATGGGTTAGAAACACAGTAAGAAATGAATGTACTAAATTCTGAGGCTGCAAGTGTGTGTGTGTGTTTTAGGCAATGTGATAAGATAGAATAAGGACCAATGTAATGAAAGCTAAGCCTTAACGGCCACTTGAATGTGTAATGATAAGACATGCTTGTGTTATGTATTTTGTGATTGTAGGTCAAGACTCGAGGATTGATTGACCGCTTACTGGAACCACTGTGAGTAACGTTATCGTAAAGATACGTTCATATGAATTATGCTCCAAATGAAATGTGATAAGCTATGATTTCTGATATGATATCTGTTTTACGTGAACGAACATCCCAAGTTTAAAATCTATTATGGCATCCATAGATAGTCCCAAGTCATTGGGGACGGCATGAAAATGCGGGTCCATGACATACAAGTTTACGAGATCTCGTTAGCCACTTCATTGTGGTGATATGTGTTTAATCGGTATCTGGAACCGATTACTCTAGTCGGAAGACGTTCTGTTATATGTTCTATGGGATGTACCATTATTATGTTCTGATATGGGGATGATTATGCTATGATTTGTTTTTTCCGCTTATGTTATGTTTGGATGTCGTTCACTAACCCCTTTACCTTAATGTTATTCACTGGGCTTTAGCTCACCGTTTGTATATATATATATTTATAGGTGAGCATTCTGGAGATCGAGCCTAAAGGCTTTTGTCTGGATCTGTGTCCTGTTGTCAGCCAACCATTGTGCCTCACGTGGAGGTTCCCGATATGTCCTGTGTTCAACTTATGTTGGTTCTGTGTATATTTATGACTTGATGTAAATCTATTGGCTGTACTTCAGATACTTTCATGTGTGTGGGTATAATGTATGATTGACTTTTGACTATGTATATAAAGTTTTTAAATATTCCGTTTCATGTAAGTCAGCACAGCTCATTGGACAACTATATATATATTTTTGCTTCCGCTAGCCCCTTAATTTTGTTAATCTGTTCAGAGGCCTTCGGTAATCCAATGATTACTGGCCGGTTATGATGCTAAACCTATAGGGGCGAGTTTGGGTCGTGACAGAGTGGTATCAGAGCACGAGTTATACCACACACACGAGTCCATATGAGCTATAGGATGTCCTAGAAATGAAAATAGGGGCATTGCATCATCATGTATAAGTATGTGAAGTATTATGAGCACATCCTTATTGAAAATGAATTGAAATGAAAGTATAAACGCGTCTGATATGAAATGAAATGTGAGAACAGTGAGAAATTTCCTTATATTAATAAGTAACATGTTTATGTGTAGCCAGTGGAAAGGACAAGGAATGTAGATGAATCTGAATCTTCTGACGCTAGAATTAGCCAGTTAGAAAGAATGGTTGAAGCCTTAACCGAAAATCTAAAACAACAGCAACAAGGGCAAATACACGTACCTGAACTAGCTAATTATGATGTGATAACACTGACACAGAAATACAATAAGATGAAACCATTGGGATTTCAGGGGGGTATTGAACCGTTAAAAGCCGAGGCTTGGGTCTTAGAAACTGAGAAAATATTTGAGGTATTTCCGTGTACTGAGGCACAGAAAGTTTTGTTGGCAACATTCATGCTCAAAGAGGAGGCTAGGAGATGGTGGATGTTAGTACGAAATGATAATGAGGGTGTGACATGGGATAGATTTAAAGAAATTTTCTTCGAAAAATATTTTCCCCAATGCATCCGAGATAGAAAGGTATCCGAATTTGAACAACTAAAACAAGGCAAAATGACTGTGGCTGAATATGAAACAAAATTTACTGAGTTAGCCCGGTATGCACCCCACATGATAGACACTGACTACAAAAAGGCTAGAAAATTTGAAGATGGGCTTGACCTAGATGTGTTTGATCGAGTTGGCGTCTTAAAATTGCCAAAATACGTGGATGTTCTTGATAGGGCCTTAATGTCCGAGGCAAACATAGCAGCCTTGAAAATATCGAAATCAACATCATCAACTGAATCAAAAAGAACGAAACAGAAGAAACAAAAAGTTGAAATGACTAGTAATTCGTTGACCTCTGCGAATGAAAAATCTGGGGCAATAACTGTGAACAAAGAAAGTCGGGGAAGCAATATGAACAATGGCATACCTAGTTGTAAAGAATGTGGGAAACAACATTGGGGCATTTGTCGCCGCCTATCAGGGGCTTGTTTTAGATGTGGTCAGAGAGGGCACTTAGCTAAATCTTGCCCACGAGCTTATCCGAACAACACCTAGAAACAAGGAAAAGGCTACATCCTAGTTCCAGGAAATGCTCGGAACACTGAAACAACTGACACAGGTATTACCTTAATTGCGTGCAATTATTTATAGGGGAATTTGTGTGGAAAATGTACATTCCTTAACCTGATATAGATTGTGGACATGTTGATTGGACCAATTGAATCCAAAAAAAAAAAAATTATTATGAACTCTAGTTATTGACTGCCTCGAAAACTTGTTAACTTTATGTGAGATGCCTGAAGCCCTATAATGAACTACATGTGCTATGAGAATTGTTGGGACTTGTGAATGACGAGAATTTGTTGGGTTAGATCTTTGTACCGTAGTGCAACAATTCAATGTGAACTGTTAGGTATGACTTTTGGACTATGCTAGAATTATCGACCATGGGAGTACGTTATGATTGACTATAATTGAGAACCTATGTCAGTTTGGAAGAACAAACTCTTGCTTGTGAATTGTGAACGAATGCCTAAATGATAATTGATTCTAGACTCATATCCGTACACTTGTAACCTTGCTTGTACACTTGAGACCTACTGCCTGATGTGAACTATGTGTGACACTTTAGACCCTTTTGTTTAACAACTACCTATGCTATGGAGAATGTTTGGACTTATGTATATGCATACCTATGCTTGTGGATGTTATTAGACTTTGGACATACACATATATGACTATACCTTTGCTCAGAATGATTGATATGTTATTTGTTTTGATAATTTGACCATTGAGACTATGACTCTAGGATTGTAGTGACTAAGTAATGACCCCATGTGACAACCTCTAAACTGTGGACGGTGATTGTTGAACATTGACAAGACTGTTTGACTAGACCAGTGAGCCCATGCTTTAATGACTGTATGACCAATTGAAAATTTTGTATAACAATCTACTATTGTGTACCTTATGCTTACATAAAAAACTCATTTGGGAAATTGCTATATGACAGTAATGCTTACCTCTCGATGTGGAATAACTGCATGCCTGTGCATTTACCTGTAAAATTATTAGGAGGAAACACATTGTATATGACCTGAAACACTTTGACATGAACTACTGTGATACATGACTCTGATATGACTTTGAGAATTGATGAACTTAGAACGAAGGTACCTCGAATGGAGTATGAACTGTAGAACCAAATGCGTTCGTTTGAAATGATAGGGGTAAAACTTATATTTAGTCTGATCTGATAGAACCTTGGTTTGATGAGACCTTTGTTTACCTGAGAGAACTTCTGTTGATGACTCATGCTTTGAACTTTTATTTGATATGACTGGGTAGAACTTTCATCTGATATGACCTGATTGAACTTTCATTGATTTGATCTGAGGAGACCCTTATTGAGAGCTACTATCTGATTTGATTACATTATGGGGGGATTGTGAATTGCTTATGATTGAATGACAGGTTGTGTTGCTAAGGAATTAACCGAATGAAAACTTGAATCAATCTTGAACACTCAAGAAAAATGTGAACCGTCAACAGCAGACTATGTGATTACGAATAGCTTCTTACCATATATATTGCCCTGTAACCGATTGGGAAAAACACGCGAATGAGATTATGGAATTTGGTAACTTATGCTTGGAGAATATGGTAATAATGTATATATGACATGTGATTAGTTACCCGGTATTACCGTTATGACTATGGACTTGTTTGACTAGAGACCGACTGCTTTGGTGTTGTTGTACTTCAAAACTGATGGAATTTGTCGACAACAGCCTGATTTGATTATAAACTCTGACTACTTGGGAGGATACGCAATCAGTATGACTGCTTTTGTATTGATACATAGTATGATTGAATCTGTGGAAACTGAGGCTAATGAATAGTATATGAATGATTACTTCGGAATTTCGTTTACTGCTATGGGGTTAATGTATGAAATTACCTTGTATTTCTGCTATACTTTGGATGACCTGGACTAACTGTAATGGATTACCGAATTGAAAACCAAGTTGAACAAAGACCGGATGAATGACTCAGAAATGAATAAATCAAATCTCTGTAACTTAACGGGGAAATTACTTATGAAAATGAAAACAGTGTGAATCTATGACGCCCGATAAGTACTTGATATAAGTAATGAGAGTAATAATGTAGTAAGTTATGTCCAACTGTATTTATTTTCTGTGTGACAAAATAAGTTTCGTTTTCTGAAATATTATGTGTTGTGTAAGGAATAATTGTCTAATCCCTGATATGCATTTGTGTGACTCTTGGTATTATGTGATATCTGTTAGCTGTTACCCGGTATCGGAGGTTCCTTTATAGGACTTATTTCTGTCTACACTCTGTTACCCGTACCGGAGGCCCTGTCATGGGGGCTCAGCTTCTTCTGTTTTGTTGCCCGAATTCGGAGGTTCCTTTATGGAACTGGTTATTTATAACCATCACGTGTCTGTATCTATTCTGTATCTGCTATGTCTGTATCTGTTCTATATCTGCCATGTCTGCATCTGTTCTGTATCTGCTCTATTAGTGCTAATAAATGCACCACATATGCTTAAGCAGACTTGTGACACCTGTGTTTGATCTGGACAAGAATATGAAAATGAACATGTATATGAATCTGTTTCTGATTAAACTCTGGACGTGTATAAGACTCGGTTTTGATTTGAACCATAATCTCTGTATATGATTTATGATTCTGTTTTTGTACGAAGCTAAGGTCGAGATTGGGTTATGAGCATATTTATGAATATGGTTATGCTTCTGCTTTGTAAAGAATTGAGGTTATATTTATGATGAACATCATTCCTTTTGATATAAGATAACTTGAGTTTGGAGGACCAAACTTCTTAAGGTGGGGAGACTGTAACAACCCGATCCATAATTAGCTACTAATCCGTAATTAATGATGTTAATGTGAGGATTAAAATAAATTACGTGTTTATCCTGTATTTTACATGATTTTGGCTTTCTATCTGTTACTTGTAGGAACATCTATTTGGGACGCTGCTTTAAAAAAAATTGAAAGCCTTATCAGCACCCGAAATCGAAATTGATTACATCAATGTGTTATTTGGAATTTTTAGAACACTATGGCAATTTTATTAAAAATTGATTTAGAACGATTTGTTAAGTCGCGTTTGGCATGCCTTATGTTTTATTTAATGTGTTTTAGCCCCTTAAACACATATATGAGATATAAGCTCATTTGAGCTCATTTGTTTCATCTCCCTTGAGTGGAAAAATCTGAGAGTTTGTTTTAGAGTGAGAATGAGACTCCATTTTAGAGAGTGAAAGTGTAGATTCAAAGAGGAAGTTGAAGATTTTGCTTGAATTCATTGATATTGTGCAAGAGCTAGACTAATTCAAGACTATAGGTATGAATTCAAACCCTAATTTATGAATCTAAGTCACCAACATGAAGATTATGTGTTTAAATGTGTACATTGAGCTTAGAATGAGGATTTGGGTTACATTTCATACATACATACCCATGTAGGTGTTAAATTACCAAGTTAGTTATGAGTTTCACCAATTGTGTTGAACTTGGAGGTTGAATTGTACATGCATGCATATTTCATCAAGTTTTGTAAGTCAATTCCATGTTTTTGAAGTCTTGAAAGAGAATTTGGAAGAGAAATCTACATGCATGCATGAATATATGGAGTTTTGGCATGTTAAGTTTGATTTTGAGCATCTAAGCTATATTAGTAAGTTATTTGGCACTTGCATGTTAGAATTGCCATGTTAATCACTAAAGTTCATGTTTTGCAAGAGAATTTCTTACATGCATGGGGGCTTATGAGCTCAATTTGCTAGTTCTTGAGTTTTGAATAAAAGAGTTTGAAAGATTTTACATGCATGCTTTGTTTCTTAAATTTCAAGTTGAAATGTGAGCTTTTGGCAAAACCTTGGGCCATGATTTTATGAAAAGATCTTAAATTCTTCATGTTTTACAAGTTTACTATGTTATCTCAAGTTTTGGGTTCCAAGAGATGTGTTCTGGAAGGTGGAATTAGAGATTTGAGCTTGAAGGTGCAATCTGGAAATTCCAAAATTTGCATCTACGCTCAAGCGTGGGAGTTCATGCTCGAGCGACCACTCTGAGTGCGTGCACTCCACTCGAGTGATCAAAAGTCTGCTCGAGCATAAATTGCAAGCTCCCAGAAGTTTCATGTCTTTTACAGATCGCTTGAGCGAAGGAATGTGCGCTCGAGCGACCATTCTCATATTTGCATGTCCGCTCGAGCGAGGAAAGCCACGCTCGAGCGTGGACCTTATTTTCAGAATTTTGTCTAAGTGTTCCAAGGCATGTTTTGGCATCCTCATTGCATCTTAGGCATTCCTAAGCCTTAATTAAGCCATAGTAATGAGGTTATGGGTTAGAAACACACTAAGAAATGAATGTACTAAATTCCGAGACTGGAAGTGTGTGTGTGTTTTAGGCAATGTGATAAGATAGAATAAGGACCAATGTAATGAAAGCTAGAGTTCAGATCCTCTCCTTGAGGATCCTCCTCCATCCCCTGCTTGCAACGGCTCAGATGAGCCATTGGTCATCCAACGGCTGAGATTATAAATAAAAAAAAAAAAATGAATTTTTTTCAGATCCCGCCCAAACAAAATAACAACACAGCTCAAGAGGGATTCACTCCCACTCTTACACAGCATTCTCCTCCATCGAACCCATCCTTATCCTCACCGGCGAACCCATCCTCACCGACGGCGAACTCCACCGCTCCAATCTCTACGCTTCGTGAACTCCACCGCGACGACCACCATCGGTTCAACAAAGATCTCTTCTTCACGAACCAGGTTGGTCTTCGAACAAAGAAATGAAGAAGTTAAGAGTCTGAAAAAATGTAGGGCTTTTAGTGTTGGAATTTCTGAAAACAATTAGGGCTTATTGATTTGGAATTTGAAAATTAGGGCTTTGTTTTGGGATTTTGAATCGTCTGAAAAAATTTAGGGCTTATTTAGCCCTAATTTTCAAAAAATTAGGGCTTTTTTAGCCCTAAATTTAGGGCTTACAAATTAGGGCTTTTTTAGCCCTAATTTTCTACAATGCTGTAATTTGTGATTCCTGTGATATCATTTGCGATTCCTAAATTTTTAGCACAATTATTGTATCATTTCGATTGGAAACTCCCTGATGGAAAGAAGTATGAAGAACTAGACATGGAAGAGGACCTTGGTTTGATTGTGAGAAGAAATAATGATCTGATCTTGATCCCCATTCCTTATGATTAATCCTTAAATTAAAATTTCACAAAATGAGATAAAGATGTGAGATAAAGGATGAATCCCTCAAGACTTAAATTAATTACTTCTAAATTAATCTAAGAATCAAATTATGAAGTTGACTTAACAATGTAATGTATTGATATGCTAGAATGAATATATGTATACCTTTGTTGACCAACGCATCTGAGAACAATGAATATATGAATATATGGATCAATACATGCTAGAATGAATATATGAATATATGCTAGAATGAATATACGAATATATGGATCAATACAACAGAACAAGCTACTGAGATCCAAGCAATGCTCATGTATTCCTCAAGTGTTTGTCTACTTCAACTCTTTGATATCTCTGCTTCTGCCAAGTATGCATTGCACAGATCTGCCAACTGACATAAACCATAATTTATACATTAATACTATATATTCATAATTTCACTTTAAAATTGAAATTTAATCGACATATAGATTTGACAATACACCATTTGAATGTCAACCCACCCTTTTCATTCTGGATAATTTTTCTTTTTTGAAAAACTTTATGAGTACATAGACTATTCCTAATTTATTGCACAAGTTACGTGTAGTGAGTATATTATAATGATATTAGCTAGAATATATACATTAATTGATTAAAAATTGATTGAATGGGAATTCATTAAGTAGTTTCCATAGGAAAGACATCACTTCTATATAAGGAAATTATGGAGTTCGAATCTCAAAAGATAGTATTGTATTGTATTGTGTATGCAGATTTAGAAATGGCTTCTTCTTCTACTGACACTAGCAACATCAGATTAAAACCGAGAATGTGCAATTGTGGAAGAACAGCTACCATACATATTGTAAGAACCAATGAGAATGGAAATAAAGGATGTTTGTTCTTTGTTTGCCCATCAAAATATGTAAGTGTACCTATTGGAAATATTAAATATGTAAGTAGTGACAATTTAATTTGTGTTATTCGACTAACTAATTGTCATGCATTGTAGACTGAAACTCCCAATTGCAATTACTTCAAGTTTGTGGCTGAAGATGATGAAGATGTTACGTCCACAATCCGTTCCAACACTAGAGCTTCTGATGGTGTTATAGTAGAAGACTTTAACGAGCTGAGGAGGAGGCTGTATGACGTGGAAAATGAACATGGTGACTATGGTCGAAGGCTTCGAATGGTGGAAAATATTTTGAAGGCGATTGTGTATTTGATTGTATTTTCTATACTTTTGTACATTATGCTGTAATGTTATTATGGAGTTAATGTTATTATGGATTTATGGATTTAATGTTATTATGGATTTATGGATTTAATGTTGTTATGGATTTAATGTTTTTGGCTTTGATGAATATATGGAATTTGGAATTTGGGAACTTGGGATCTTTGAGATGTTTGAGATGAATGGTACAGGTTGTTTGAGATGTTTGAATTTAGAAGCTATTCATGAATGCAATTTGGGAACTTGGGATGTTTGAGATGAATGGTACAGGCTGTTTGAGAAGTAGATGCACATTTGTTTATTACTGTGTCAAGTTATTATTACTTAGATGGCTTACTTTGAGATTCTCACTGAAATGATGTATGGATACCTTCAGAAGTTCCTTCAAGTATTATTCTACTTTTTGGTTTTGGCTGATGAAGTCAATTTTATTTAGTTTTTGGATACCTTCAGAAGTTCCTTTTCAGTTTGGGATTATCATATGTTGATTGACTTGTGGAGAAACATCTTGTGATTATGGAATAGGAATTGACAGGCCACCTTCATGCACCTGTGGTGTTTGCTCACAATGACTTGCTTTCTGGAAATCTGATGCTTAATGATGAAGAGGCTACATAAAACCATAACTTACATCTGCACTTATTTTTTTGGTGACAGTACCATGATATGTTACATCTTTACGAATTTTATTCCTCATTTCTCACTCTCTATCTCCCTAAACATTCACTCACAAGTCACAAAGTTCTCTATGTAATCAAAACACAAGAGAGCAGAATAATTGCAGAACCAAAATTCTGCTCCTCCACTGCAGCAGGTAAAACACAAGAGAGCATCACCAACCCTGAAGCATGTAGAACCAGAAGCATGCAGAACCAGAAACAGTGTTTTGCAATGGTTCATTTTTTTTCCTTTACACTTCACAGAACTAGAAGCATGCAGAACCAAAATACCTGTGCATACCAGTAGAATAATTGCAGAACCAGACCTGTGTATACCAGCAAAATGATTGCACAACCAGGCCTGTGCATATCAGTAGAATCATACCTTCACACTTCACAGAACCATTGCAGACCCATACATGTGCATACCAGCAGAATGATCAAAATAAGGATCAAATGTACAAAAACAGAATCATGTCCATACCACATAAAAAAACCAGATCAAATGTACACCATAACAGTTTAACACATACAATCCATAACAAGTTAAATTACAACATTGGTCCATCAAAAATGTTACATTGCTTCAACCCATTAACATATACAATCCATTAAAAAGACCAATGTATGACTTTCCAGCAGCAACAGAATAACCATCACTTTCCAGCAGCAGTTTGCTTCATAATTTCAGAGGCTATGACTTCACTGTCCAGCCCAATTTCAGCATCAGTTTGCTTCTGTTTCTGCTTGTCCATAGCCTAAAAGGGAAAAAGACAAATTTCTCAGCAAGTGAATACATGGTATGACGGAATTTTCAACAACTATAAATATAATAAAAATTAAAAAGATAGCAAAGACGAACCTAACTACACATTGGAGTAGTTGATTCTTGAGAATATCGAAACCCAATGTCATATCCACATGAACCTTGAAGTAGTGACTGGAATGTTGATCCACCAGAATACAGGTGAGACATTGAATTTGGCAAATAATTTGGCACTACATACATGTCCCGCAAATTGTTCGCCTACAACAATGTCATATATTAGGCTTCACAATCATAGTTTGAGCCACATATTATGTCCACAAAAAAAATACAATGTTAAAGTAAGACTTACATGATATGTAGGATACATCAATGGCAGAGGAATAGAATTACCACCCATGGGCAAAGATGGAGGAAGAGGATGAAGGGGAGGAAGAGGTTGAAGAGGAGGAACATGTTGACGAATATAGATATCTCCTCCAACAGATAATGGAGAAGGTGCAACTGTTGGACTTGCAATAGATTGTGACGAAGCCAAGCTGTTAGCACGGGATTTTTTTTTGGAGTTCGCTACCAACGCCGCTTCGAATCCACCTTTTACCCTCCTTTTGCCCTTACTAGTTGCCACCTTTTTCTTCAATCCTTTTGGTTGCACAACATGATTCACGTCTTCGCAATCCACTTCAAAGCTTTGGTTGTCATCATCATTACCTACTTCATTTCCAACACCAAAATGAGCACTTAACTTGCCTTCAACATTTGCACCTAATGTAGCAAACTGTGTAATACAAAAATCATAAGTTTCTTCGGTTTCGGCAGCTTTACTTGCTAGTGCTCTAAATGCGGTCATCAATGTCTTATACCGCGAGGCTTGTTGGAATTTCACATCTACTTGAATGTCATTCCCCGTAATGTCCTTCACAGTTTCTGCTCTTATTTGTTTGGTCCACCTCTTTAGAATGTATTGTGGAAGAACCTCTTTCATCTTCAATATGTCTCTAATAACCTTCAATGAGTGACAACACAAGATTCCTTCCCTTTCAAACTTTGTACAATTACAACCCAAAGAGCCATCCCTCTCCATCTTCACTTTCCTTGCATATTTGTTACCAACATCAACAACTGTGTAAATAGTACTAGCCTCCCCATATTCAATTGCTTCTATGTCCGATTCAATGGATTGAAAGTACTCATTTTGGAATTCCTCAAAGATATTTTTTGTGTAGACATTACCCATTTGAATTAACATTCTTATTGTTGCTTTCACCTTTGGTAACCTTTAGCACAAAGCATATCCTGCTTCTAACTCCTTGTATCACTTCTCGTAAAGTACCCTTTTGAAATGCATGAAGAATTCATTTAAGTTAAAATCAGAACGAATGTAATCCTTCAAAAAAGCATTAAAAGATTCACTAAGTTGCGTGGTACTTATTTCCGCAGCCCATGTTGATCTAACGTAAGGCCAGCCCCATTTTTCTTTCACCACAAAAGTCAATTTCAACCAATGGTTTTCATGCGCATCATATTTATCAAGCATTTCTGCCCACTCTAACTTCCATTGATTTGCATCTTCAATGTGAAAGAAGAATTTATTTAGTACACCCTTCACCCCCTTATCTTGGAACAAACAGTTAACATGTTTTAATGCATTTTGCATCAAATGCCAAGTACACAATTGGTGACTTGTGTCAGGCATAACGATGGGTATGGCTTTAGCCATTGCAGTATCTTGATCGGTGAACAAAGTTTTTGGTGCCTTTCTTGACATAGCCTCTAGAAAATTTTCAAACAACCATACAAACGATTTGGCGGTCTCATCATACAACAATACTGCACCAAATATAACTGTTTCCCTATGATGGTTGAATCCCACAAAAGATGCGAAGGGTCTATGTTCTTTGTTTAACTTGTAAGTCGTATCAAATGTGACAACATCACCAAATTGGGCATAATCCATGATCATTTGTGCATCGGCCCAAAACATATTGGTAATTTGCTCCTCATTATCTAATTGAACAGCATAGAAGAATGAAGGATTCTGCAAAGATTTTTCTTTAAAGTATTGCAACACATTGCCTACTTCCCCATATGCTAAACTTTGTTGTCTTTTGGTTCTGAAATAATTTTTAGAATCTAATTTCGTAAAACCAAGACATTGCCTTCCACCAGCTTCCCTACCCATGAGTTCAAAAGACTGGCCTAAACGAAGACCAGATTGTGCCGCTAAATCTAACTAAATTGCTTGGGTAGTTGATATCTTTCTTTGTGACGGCAACATGTGGGCACACTCGGGTGATACAAGATCATGGTTGTGTTTTTCTTCGAAATCAGTCACAACATATTTTCCAGTACCCTCATGTAATTTAATATAAACTCGAGCCTCACAACCAGTCCTAGTTTCAGCTCTAGAGTTTTTTGACAATGGGTCTCACTTGTCAGCCTTTCGAAATCCCTCATTGTTGCAAACCAAAAGTCTATGAATAAGTTGATTAGTGAACTTGTCCTTCCTACAATTATCCCTTCTTATGCTAAACCCCATTCTTCCTCCATATGTATTATAAAAATCATATGCACATTGTTCAGAATCAAATATCATTCCCTGTTTTGGCTTCCAATCACAGTCATTCTCAGGTTCCATATCCATATCAAAATGCAACTGAAAACCCATATAAATAAAATCTTTAGTTAATGATAGTTGAGCTTCTTAATAAGATTGCAGGGTTGCTTAGGTTGTAGTGCTATGAAAATGAATTGAAATTGGTTTATAGATAAAATTTATCTGGTTTATAGATAGGACCATACGTCATATAAGGAAAATTACTGGAATTAAGGAAATTGAATTATTAAAAACCAGATTAAATTAATATAGATAGATATTGCTTCATTCAATTATTCATGAGATTCAATATAACACATCTAGACACCAGTTAATAATTACATGACCCATGAGACTGCCATGTCTACAAAAACCAGGAGACATACTGTGATAAGGCCCATAACATTACCCTGTTATGGCAAAACTGAGATAATTTATGAGCCTTTTAACAAAACATCACAATAACAATCAGATGAGCAACAAAAGAGGTAAAACACACCAACTACATAAATTTGTATAATGAACAGCTTAGAGGAAACAAACAACATACAACCCCTTTTTCAGCAGCAAAAAAATCACAGTCCACCAAACCACAGTGACTTATTCAGCCAATATATAAATGTAACAATAATCATCCAACCCAGATCAACTTAACTTCATGCAGACAATCAGAACAGAAAATCATATGGCAACACACAGCAACATTGAATTCCAGCAAGCACTAGTTGCTTATTCATCAAATAGAAAAGGGAATTGACTAGTGACCAAATACCCACTTCCCAGTTCTTGTGAAATCCAAATTCCAGAACCCAAAAACAAATCTTTATAAGCCAAACAATAAATTCTTGATAATATTGATTACAAAGACAGCATAATATTCACATAATTCCAATTTTCATGCGATTGTTCAGAGAATGAATTCAGGGTTTTTCTTGGGGTTTAGTGATTTGTTTGTGGGTTATGAAAAGCGATCAAATGGAAACAATTTCAAACTCAAAATGAAAACTCGTATTTGATTTCTGACCTTAGTGTTGACTGTAATTTGTAAAGAGCATCAGTCGAAAGCTTTGGCTGCAAAAGACGTCTTAGGTTCTAAGGAGTTCGCCGTCGGTGAGGATGGAGTTCGTCGTCGGTGAGGATGGGTTCGCCGGTGAGAGTGCTGTGTGAGAGTGAGAGTGAATCTCTGAGCTATGTTATTGTTTTGTTTGGGCGAGAAGTCAAAAACATTTCATTTTTGATTTTTTTTTTTTTTATAATCTCAGCCGTTGGATGACCAACGGCTCATCTGAGCCGTTGCAAGCAAGGAATGGAGGACCCTCCTCAAGGAGAGGATCCGGACTCTGAAAGCTAAGCCTTAATGGCCACTTCAATGTGTAATGATAAGACATGCTTGTGTTATGTATTTTGTGATTGTAGGTGAAGACTCGAGGATTGATTGACCGCTTACTGGAACCACTGTGAGTAACGTTATCGTAAAGATATGTTCATATGAATTATGTTCCAAATGAAATGTGATAAGCTATGATTTCTGATATGATATCTGTTTTACGTGAACGAATATCCCAAGTTTGAAATCTATTATGGCATCCATAGATAGTCCCAAGTCATTGGGGACGGCATGAAAATGCGGGTCCATGGCATACAAGTTTACGAGATCTCGTTAGCCACTTCATTGTGGTGATATGTGTTTAATCGGTATCCGGAACCGATTACTCTAGTCAGAAGACATTCTGTTATGTGTTCTATGGGATGTACCATTATTATGTTCTGATATGGGGATGATTATGCTATGATCTGTTTTTTCCGCTTATGTTATGTTTGGATGTCGTTCACTAACCCCTTTACCTTAACGTTATTCATTGGGCTTTAGCTCACTGTTTGTATATATATTTATAGATGAGCATTCTGGAGATCAAGCCTGAAGGCTTTTGTCTGGTTCTGTGTCCTGTTGTCAGCCAACCATTGTGCCTCACGTGGAGGTTCCCGATATGTCCTGTGTTCAAGTTCTGTTGGTTCTGTGTATATTTATGACTTGATGTAAATCTATTGGCTGTACTTCAGATACTTTCATGTGTGTGGGTGTAATGTATGATTGACTTTTGACTATGTATATAAAGTTTTTAAATATTCCGTTTCATGTAAGTCAGCACAGCTCATTGGACAACTATATATATATGTTTTTGCTTCTGCTAGCCCCTTAATTTTGTTAATCTGTTCAGAGGCCTTCGGTAATCCAAGGATTACTGGCCGGTTACGATGCTAAACCTATAGGGGCGGGTTTGGGTCGTGACATCCAGTGAGCAAAGTCAGCTCGATTGGAGAGGCAAAAAAAAAAAAAAAAAGTAGCTTTGTTTTTAATTACATCAACTGTCTCCCCAGCGAGCAAAATCAACTCGGGATAACGGGCAAAATAGCTCGGGAAGATGACCAACTTTCTGCCAGGCAAGCAAAATCAGCTCGGGAAGACGACCAACTTTCTTCTAGGTGAGCAACACCAGCACGGGAAGACGAGCAAAATCAACTCAGCGTGGTTATTAGTTTTGGGTAAAATAGCAGATTTCTCCCCCAGCGAGCAAAATCAACTCAGGGAGGCGAGCAAAATCAGCTTGAGTTTCATGGTCAAAATTGGAGATAACACCAATTTCCCTTTCAGTGAGCAAGATTAGCTTGGGAAAAGACGAGCATCGTCAGCTCAAAACAAATTATTACAATTAGAGATAACACCAAATGTCAGCACGATGGACAAAGTCAGCCCGGGGGTGAGCAAAATCATCTCGGTCTTGTGCCTACCCCAAGCTGGGCATAACGCCAACTTTCTGTTTGGCATGCTATATCAATTGAGGAGGAATTTCCCCTAGTGCCTATTAACATAATGCAATATTTTAATTCAAAGAGTTTACACAAGGTGGCCATAAAACAAAACAAAACAGGAAGGTGCATTTCATTGCTCTAATTCAAAAAGTATTACATTTAGTGCCAAAAGACTATATTTGGACAAAAAAGAATGCCAAGTAGGGGAAAAAGAGTTACATCTCAAAAGTAAAACAGCTTGAGGTTGGCCGCGTTCCACGGTCTTGGAATGGCTTTGCCATCTAGGTCCTCCAAATGGTATGCCCCTTTGCACTACAACAAAAAAGGGTTTTTACGGCGTGCATTGCTCGCTGTAGAAACCCTTCTACGATGCGCAAGGTAATTTCATATTATGACCAGTCATGGAAAGTCATTTACTTTCAACGGCATGCCATAGTACGCCGCAAAAAATATTTAACAGCGGATCTTGTGAGTCGTTTTTACTTTTTCTATGACTACTTTCACATGCCGTTAATTAAAAGGACAAACCACGACATTCATTGCTAGTCATTGAATATTTAATACAATGACCTATTTTGCCTTCCATAGAAAGCCCAAGTTTCACAGCATGTTTTACATGCCGTAGAATATGTATATTTTTTAAAAAATAAAAAATAAAAATTAACAGGTTTTATTTCACTTGTACAATATACGAAAACATTACAAACAAGCTTTACAAACATTTATGTATATATAAATATCAATCAACCACTAAAATATTGTTTCAAACATCCAAAAAAAATTATCCATAAGTCTGAATATCCAAAAATTATCTATACATTCCAAATCATCTAAAAATTATGTTTCTAAACAAAAAAAAACTATCAAGTTCAAAACCATCCAAAATGTTCTAAATCATCCCCAAAAAAAAAAAAAAAAAAAAAAAAAAAAAAAAAAAAAAAAAAAAAACTATCATTAAGTTTTAAACCATACAAAATTTTACCCAAATATCTTCTTGTCAGTGCACCATTATGACCTGATTCAATTGCATCAACACTCGGCTTGTGCCTTCCATATCTTTGTAGTAGGAAATTCCTGACATTCGGTTTGTGCCCTTTACTAATCTAGTTTTAGGAATTGATGCATCCATTGTTTCCATATGATAAAACATAAACTTGATGCAAATCATTGAAAAATAGAATGAATAATAGTAGAAACTATGTCATTACAAACAGTACCAAGCAACAATATGAAAGAGTGGTGAAGGAAACTGCAAATTATTTAACCAAAAATATACACACTAAACATTCTAGTCAATTGCAATAGAAGTGAAAAGCCTTTGAAAACAATGATAAATTGCTACATCTTTATCACAAATGAGTCATTATAATGGCACAAAACAATCAAAATTGATAGCTCTACCATGCCACAAAGGGTTAATTAAAATAAATAAATAAATAACCATTACCTCATTTATGTATTAATATTAATATGGAACCCAAAAGACTGATTAAATGAGAGCTAGCAATTCTATTTCGTGGAACCCAAAAGACTGGTTCCTGGGTATATTACAATTTTATCTCACCAAACACCAAATATCTTAATTGCTGACAATTTCCATAGACAAAAGATGGAACATTGTCACATAACTAGCACATCTGCCTTTATGACAATCTGTACCAATACATAAAACAATATTTTTCCTTTGTTTTGGCCATTCCTCTTTGAAAAATTTGCCTTACCAAGCAAACCAAATTTTGAATCTTCAAACAAAATAACAATACCAAATAAAAAAGTTAACATTCATTCAGAAAAGTCATGAGAAGCCAGCCTTGATCTTTTCAATCTCACAAAATACCAAACACATAAAGGGCACCATATCTCGAGAATTGTAACTCTACTCTTTTCATAACAGTGTCGTGCTTATCAAGTGTAGGAAAACATAAATAAAAAAAAGCAAAACAGAAAAAAGAGGTTGTTTCTTACCTAAAAGAAAATATAGTCCTTCCAACACCAAAAGCATTACCTATTCACACCAACGTAAGAGAAAACAATGAATCGTTTAGAAGAGATTAAAAAAATACATCCAAATACCGTATAATACATCAAAAAAAAAAAAATCTACAGAGAAGAAACATATAAGGTCAATAACCAAAGAACTAATGGTTATGGAACTAAGTATTATATTATTTTGAAGTTCAATAACCAAAGTTCAAATAATTGAAAGTTTTGGACAAAAAAAAATTCCTTAGGGAAAGTTCTATGATTCTATTATACTTGAGAAAATTTGTTTGGTGGGTGTAGTAATTGTGTGGATAAAACCATGCCCTAAGTATTTTAATTATGGGTGTGTTTACTATGGGATTGGTGGCCTAAGTCTTTAGAGCATGTTAAGTTTGTAGCTAGCTATCTTTCGTTGTGTCATTGTAGTGAAAGCAACTCGGAAATTAAAAAGAACAACAAAGTACATTAAAAAAAATGTGGACCGAATTTCAAATTCATCATGCTCCTTTCTAACTAGCACTTCCCTTGCATAATGGGAACCAAAAAAAAAAAAAAATTGTGCTTGTCCCATACAGAAAAGGACATTGTTCAATGTTGGGCCCAATTAATCAAACGTTTTATGAAAAGTAAGACTAGATATCAGATCTAATCTTTGCATCATTGAAAATAAATAAATAAATCAAAATAGTTCTTCTTAAACTTGAGCTTGTATCCCTATGCTTGGAAATGCAAACTTTTACCATTTTACCAAGCATCAACCCTTATGGAAAGGGTTCCTTTTTGTTTGGTACTACGCTTTTTCTGTAAGTGTTGGTTCTTGATTTCTTAAAAGATGAGAGGAGCATGGTTACTTAATTTTATAGTCCAAGCTTCACTAAAACCATTCCTTGCAGCACCAAACTTTTTGAAGTTTTAAATTTTTGCTCACCCATGTGAGAAAGTAAAAAAGGAAAAGGTTGCTGTGGGTTGGGTCCTAGTAAGGACAAGATTAAAACTTCAATTTCTTCCACTCTTAATGAGATGGAATCTTGGGCTATTAAACTTTCTTTATCATAGGATGAAAACAAAAGTAAACTTGAGGAGAAGACTAGCAGTCCATCCCATGACATGGTACAGAGTTCACCTACATTCTATTACATATATTATAGTTTTTTCACCTACCCGATTCAATATAGGTTTTATATATCTCCACCTGAGTTTCAACTAAATTCTAATCCATAGATTTATAATTAAAATGAAATTAATACAAACAAATCACTATCCAAATCAACTCTAGTGGCAAATAAAAAAACTTTGCAACATATGGAGATGAAATCACACAGCTGAAAGAACAAGATGAAAATATATGGATGAGTTGAGGTAAAGGTTCAAAATTAAAACCTTTCAAGTAGTCACATATCAGGACATCCCTTGGAAGCTGCATAACTCTAGTTCTGCATCCTTCAGCAAAACACATTCAAGACTTAGAAGTGGCCTGAAATCGAAGAATGCAGAACTTAATTACATTAAACATACCACTAGCTCATCATAAGCTCTCCTATTTGTTGTTAGTTCAATGTCAAGAATGAACACTTGTCCACAGCAAGAGAAAGTAGCAAACTCGAACATCATCATTAGAGATTTGAAAGCAAGGTGTACAAACTTCTGACTTCATCCCTAGAAAATGTAGGGGAAGCATCAAGAATGTCCTTAGTTTGAACATCCCTATTCATATTTGAACTCTCTAATTTAAATGCATTTGTCCGCAAAGGCCAAATTAGTTCCATGAAAGATTTTGCCATGCTAGTTAATACTGTCCCCTTAAAATAATTTGATCAAAGCGTAATGCAACAATTCTCTAGAAATTTTGTCCATGTCCATAGTTCTGTTGTAAGTAGTCTTACAAGTGTTTTGTCATCAATTGAACCCAATGAAACATCCATAGTTAAATTGCACAGGAACCAACTTGCTGACAGTGCACTAGTTTACTTTCAGTTGAAAAGAACTACATAACCTGTCAAAAAAATTCTTTATTCCTTTAAGGTTTGAAGAAGAACACCATAAACAGGTGTATAGACATTCAGCATTTGTTATTCAGCAATTAATTTCCATTAATGTATGTCAACCAACTAACTGTTCAATACATTAGGAAATGGTAGACTAGTCGCAAGACTTGGAACAATTATTAGCTAACTTTACTATGTGATGCGTATAAGCAAATATAGACTAGTCGCAAGACTTGGAACAATTATTAGCTAACTTTACTATGTGATGCGTACAAGCAAGTATAGACTAGTCGCAAGACTTGGAACAATTCAACTCATGTTTGTTTTCGAAAATGGTTTGAATTTGCCACCTCAAGTGGGCTTAAAGATATGGATTTGCCACCAAACATAGTGGGCTTAAAAGATGATTTGCCACTCAACAAAGTGGGCTTAAAACATACATTTGTTGAATCGTTCCAATTCAAACAACAAGCCTTTATTCACAGGCATTCATGTAGTTTATCAAATAAGCACATAGCCTCATGGCAAACATGCTAGACATGGAAACATTCAAACTTATGCAAGTATGCTAAAGAATAAAAACTCACAGAGCACTCCAAGCCAAAACAAAACTAGTTAGAAAGATGCATGATCTTAACTATGCAAGATATCTAATGCAACACATGCAATTAATAGGCTCGGCTACTCTATGGCATGTGAATCGATTTGAACAACATGCGAGTAAACATGTATCAAAAGAAGTATTGAAAGTGCAATACAGTTTGAATGATGCACCGAGTCTCGGTGTATGCAAGACAAATGAATGGATGCAAACATGCAAGCATAAGGTATGCTAATTGAAAATGACCCTAATCTAATCATCAAAAGCGATTAAATAAAATGGAGAAAGACGTGGGGTTGGAAGACATACACACACGCTCGCACACTTATTACAACATTACGCCCTCGCAAACGAAGGTCCGAATGTATAAAAGCTAACCAACTAGCTACGCTAATTAAGCTAAGCTAAATTATTACAACATAGTATTTAACTAACTACTCTAAGCTAATTAAATATTACAATACTTAACTAACTAACTACAATGCAATTAAGTTAATTAATCACAACACGAATTAAACAACTAACTAACTAGACAAGTTAACTAAATGGCCTCGGGAAACGAGGGATGCATGCATGCTCGGTTCCTCCACCCGAAAAGCCATCGTTTTGCTGTTGGGAGCCTCTGTTTGCACATTTGAACACCAAAACTTCTGCTAACTTCTAGAATACCTCAGCTCCACCTTAGGAACACACTGTGCAAATTTCATTGGTGGCCAACAGGGGGCCTGTCGGCTACCAATGGTGGCCGGTCAGCTATTTGTGGTGGCCGATCGACCACTGATGACATGAACTCCTCTTTTTGCTACAACAGAGAGCAGATAGAGCAAAACAGTGTATTCTCATAGGTTTGTGTGTACTATTTACACTCCTTATCATCAAACAAGCTCAAAGGAGTGAAACTCTTGGCTCTCAAATAACCAAGCAATTTCCATGCATGATGGCCAAAGAACCAAGTTTGTACAAGTTTAATGAGTGCAAAACAAGACTCAAAATGACCATCACCCTATCATGCATGATCAAGGATGATGGTGACCAAGGAAAGTAGCACATTTCATCACTTTTGAGTATGAAATGTTCCATTTTCCTTATGTTCAAATTAACGTCCGATTCAAACACATGCAATGCAACACGAAAGATGTTTATCTCCCCTCCTTTATTTGTCTAATTTTTGTTTACTCATTTTAATTACCAGAACCATTCTTTAATTGATTTGTCCATTAGTGAGTGTCCTCTAATGGAAAGATGGCTCAAACAACAAGTTGCTTTGGGCATGAAAGAGGCATTACACTGTTGGTAATGAACCCTCTAAGGGATTAAACCATTAGGTGCAACACCTCCATTTCACACTTAGGCAAACAAGAGGTTTAAAACCACTTTCAAAGCAAACAAAAAAGTGAAGAACGGGGGAGATTGCAGAGATTTTAAGTGTTGAAATGAAGTGTAAAATAACACTAAAACATGCTATTAACTCAAAACAATGATGATCAAAGCATTAAAACATCAAGCTAGTGAAGGAGATTAACACTACAATTATGCAAAACAAGCCTCAACTGAACTAACCAACCCAAAACAGAGCCAAAACAAGTTATTTCAGAGGCAAAAACATGCTAGACTTAAGCTAAATTAAGCTAGAAAAACATGCTAACACGTGAAGCTATCTAGGCATACAAACAAGACACAAGGAGGGGAGGCTAACCCCTCCAATTTTGAACTTCAAAACAAGGTGTTTACCACTAAAAAACCTCTGAAATTCAGTGGTTAAAAAGCCTAAAAAAGTTGATTTGAAAGTGATGAAAAAAGGTACAAAAACTTAACAAGCAAAGGAGCAAGAAGGGTGGACAACCCCCTAACTCAAACAGACCTCAAACCAATACTTTTAAATCACAAAAATAGAGTTTGTGACAGTTCAAAATCAGCCCAAAAACGGTTGGAAAAGATGGCAAAACAAAGATACAAAATAAGCTTAAACAAGGTGAGTACTATACCTTTGAAGCAAAGCACAAAAATAGCCAACAATCTAAGCTCAAACCACCTTCTAGAGCTCACACAAGACTCCAAGTAATCTCAGCCCAACGGTGAGAGTATTTGGTTAAGGGTTGATATGCAAAGCTAAGGACTTATGAGCAAATGTGTACAAAATATTAAGAGAGAGAGAATTCTAGAGAGAGGGAGATATTTTTTTCTCTAATTTTTCTAACCCTACAAAATGGGGGAGGAACTCCCCTATATATAGAAAAACCACCCCTTGAGCTTAGAAACATCTCACTATACACATGTATGGAGATGTAGCTTAGTGTGCAACAGCTGGCATAGCTGTCAATAAATATCTGGAAAAAGGCACTGGTGGCCGTCGACCACCACTGATAGCCAACCAGCCACACCCATGGCCAACAGAAACATCCCATGGCTGACAGCCTTGGATGGTGGCCGACAGGTCACCAAGAGGTCCAGACACCAAGTTTTGGTCCAAAACAAGGCATAGAAAGAACAAGGTTCAAAGGCTGAAAGACAGGGTGTTCCGCTAAGGACTTCGGGCGCAGTTGCCCCTCTTTGATAGAACTCAGGAGTCATGAAATGACGGGAGTGAATGTCAAAGCCTAGAGACGACCCATTTTTGACAAGGCCAAAGACTTGGACAAGCAAACAAACAAGACAAAACAAATGGTTGTGCCTGCAGGCCGCTTACGTATCCCTTTGTAAGGAATCAAACTAGCGTAGTTCTGGGGCAAGATACAAATGCTATGCACGATGCAGAAACATAACTTATGATCATGTAATGAGGCTGTAATGAAACATCTAGATTCAAATGTCATGCAAAGAAATGCTACATTCATATGAACCGAAACAAGGTATAGCAACCTCACACACGGAAGTAAGTAAGTAAATACGAACCAAATCACATTTCATGCAGAAAGGATATAAGAAAATTATGCAAGCTTAACTACGCGACACGCAAGAAATGAGAGAAACGACACAACCACCGAGCGCACTCGAGGTCGCTACTGAGATCCTAACACGTTGCACACGCGAGGAGAAAATGATGGTGTGAACACCAAGACGCACCCGAATGCTTGAAACAGAAGCGTCCTAACGCGCCGCATGCAAGAGGAGAAAGTGAGGTGAACACCGAGACGCGCCCAAATGTCTCTAACCGAAGCACCCCTACGTGCCGCACGCGAAAGGAGAAAGAAGGTGAACACCAGGACACACCCGCGTTTTCAAAACCAAAGCATCCTAACACGCCACACGCGAGAGGAGAAATGGGTGAACACCGGGACGCACCCGCGTGTTCGAAACCAAAGCGTCCTAACCCGCTGCACGCGAGAGGAGAAAGGGGTGAACACCGGGACGCACCCGCGTGTTTGAAACCAAAGCGTCCTGACATGCTGCACGCGAGAGGAGAAAGTGGTGAACACCAGGACGCACCCCCGCGTTCGAAACCAAAGTGTCCAAACGCGCCGCATGCGAGAGGAGAAAGTGATAACGAGAACACCGAAAAGCACCCAAATGTCTCTAACTAGAGCATCCTAAGGCACCGTACGCGAAAGGAGAAAGAGGGTAGTATAAACATCGGGCGTACCCGAATGTTTCTAACTGAAGCGAGTAATTCGATGGATAGGAATGATTTCTCCTGGAACTCCTCTGAATGGACCGTACATACAATATCATGCTTGCATAAGAAAAAAACTTAACAGGTACAGCGTAGTAAAGGTGCATATTCTATGCACAATAAACAAAGCATGTTCTATGCAAATGTAGTGACAACATGTTCTATGCATGATAATTGGAAGCATGTTCTATGCTATAATTGAGAAGTGCACGTTCTATGCAACACATGATGAAAGATATGTTCTATGCATATTCTATGCAACAATGGAGAAATGCATATTCTATGCAACAATGAAGAAATGCAACTTCCGATTTACCTCTCGGAAGAGTTGCAACAAGTTAAAAAGGATACACCTCCTTCGTGTTGATTAGTGATCAATCATCATGCACTGAAAACACGGTTTGGAGCTTCTACAGAGGCAATTTGAGCTTAAAAAGTGAACTTTCCTTGCACTTCTCGAGCACTGAGGACACAAAACAGCAGCAAAACACAAAGGAGGAGCACTGGAAGCTTGACGACCACCAGGGAGGGGGGTCGGCTGCCTGTCGGCCAGCCCTAAGCATTGTCGGCCACCATTAGTGGCCGACCGGCCGTCGATGGTAGCTCGGCCCTTTTTGGTCTTTTCACATGTGGGTCTTTAAGTATAGCTCATGGGGGCTTATTTCCTTCATATCCCATGACCGAAATTCTTCCCTCTCTCTCTCTCTCTCTCTCCAGACCTCATTCTCTCTAGATCCGAGCTTTATACGCGTTTTCCAACGCTCCACGCAAAGTTGATTCGCTAAAACCTCTTGATTTCCTTCATTTTGAACTGATTGAAAACTGATTTCGGTGTTTTTTCCTTCATTTTTACCACTTGAGGCTTGTTCCCCTCGAGTTTCTTTTGGGTTTGGCGCCTTTTCCCAGGCTTTGACTTTTTCCTCCACTTTTTCTCTCCTAGGGTTTGACTTGAGTTGACTTTTGGCATTTTCCACCAATTTTCCCCATTTTCCTCACTTTTCATCGACTCTTCATCTATATTCCAGATGGCAGATGACTTCCCACATGATAGAGCTCCTCCAGAGGTGGAGTTCGAGGCAGAGTTCGATTCTGATGCGGAGCCGGAGCCCTTACCACTGGGAGTGAGGCCTTTTGACGCGGCAAGGTATCATCCCCAGACTTACATTCTACCTGCTAGTGGTGTTAGGCACTTCACTGATTTCGCTGATGCACCAGCGGATCTCTTACTGAGGGAGCCAGACTCCCATCTTTCAGCCATTGCCGTTGAGGTACGAACTCTATGCACTTGCTCATCTGATGTTGTTTACTTGCATTTCTTACACTAATCACCCTCTTGCACTGTATTTTCACCAATGTGATTGCATTTGTTTTACGCTTCCTTTTCATCGAACTATAGTTACACTGATTCACCTGTCCTCTACCATAGGGTGACGCCCGCGCATACAGGGGTTATGGGGCCACGACGGCCAGAGATTGGTACGGCGAGCTCCCTATCGGAGTTCGAGCTATTGTTGACGAGGCAGGCTTTGGCCCATTCTGCTCTGGACTAACACGAGTCATAGCGAGTCGTCCACTTCTGGGAGCACTAATGGAGAGATGGTGGGACACCACCAACTCTCTCCACCTTTCCACTACTTGAGAGATGACGATGACCCCTTACGACTTCGCCATGATCACAAGCCTAGGTGTAGGGGGTGATCTGATTCCCTTTGATCCTAATATGGAGGAGTGGGAGGCTGCTTGGATTGAGCTTCTGGGGATGCACCCGCCTTTGTTCTGGACAACTCAGGTCAGATACAGCTGGTTCGAGGAGTGATTTCGGGGGACCGTGCCAGAGACAATAGAGAAGATAGAGCACTACGCTCAGAGTTTTCTGATGTTCCTCTTCGGTACCACCTTGTTCGCGAATAGGGTGAACACCATGGGGCTATACTTGCTAAGCACACTAGTGGTCCTTCCCCGAGTGAGTTTCTACGATTGGGGCGAGGCTGGCCTCGCCACGTTATATGGCTATACGAGCTCGACCTCCCGCAGGATTGGATACTTGATCGAGGCTATTGGCGAGCCTGGGAGGTACACATCTTAGTTCACTCTTTATACTTTGCATTTTCTGTTCAGCATCTCTTGCTTTAGATCTGTTCAACGTATGTGTATTTCTTGCTTTACATCTGTTCAACGCATGTACTTTCTGCTTTGTACTTTCTATATCTGTTCATACACTGTATTCTTTCTACTTTGCATTTTCTGTATCTGTTCAAATTATATTGATTATATATCCTTGCACTCTCTCCACAGCTATGGGTGTATGCATACTTCCCGACTCTTGCCCCAGAGCCAGAGATGGAGATTCCATTGACGATCCCCTTTTTCACAGATGTACAATGGTCAGCTTCGCCGCAAGACTCGCGAGCCCTTTTCTTTCTTCAGGCGTTACTTTGACACCGTAGCTGCTCACGAGGTAACCTAAAACATGGTCATCATTTGCTTTCACCCTGTTCTGATTCACATTGTAGCCATTGACAGCAACTGAAAATTTATACAACTTCCATTTGTAGGTCTCATGGCAGCCATGGGCCACGATACTGAGAGGAGTTGAAGGCCGGTATAATGCGGCCTGGGGCATTTCTCGCCATCGCATCCTGCTTAAAGGGTCTGGTCTGCCGGGTGTAGTACTTAGGCGAGAGAGTCATACGCCAATCTCTGGGTATGCCTGCTCCGTTCATACCGATGACACCGCCAAAGTCCATGAGATTAGCGGACAACTTATCTATTGACAGAGTTATCCAATCATGGTGGGCTTGGAGGCAGAGTACTTCCGAGTTGAGGCTGATTATGCAGTCTTCATTCAGACACACCTTATGCCACCTCTGACCGGTGTTCACAGAGGCGAGGAAGCGAGAGCTCCTGTTGCGAGAATGGGGCCTAGAGCGACCAAGGCAGCCAGGGCCTATAGCAGAGGGTCTCCTCAGGCGAGAGAGAGGACCGGCTGGCCGAAGCTGCCTACTGCACTCACTTGTTGGTGGTATACTGGGGAGGCATATCAGATTCCGATCGAGCCTGCCACAGCGGGGCATAAATACGTTAGAGCTCCGAACTCACCCCTGGTATGTACCACATTTTTCATTCTCTCTCAGATATTCATTCCTTCTGGACATTGATCATTCCCCAAATGCATTTGCAGGCACCCCCAGGACACACCGAGGATCTGCTAGAGCTATTAGGCTCATTCGAAGACATGATATTGAGGAGGGAGGTGCTGCTCAGCTTCCACGGCATTCAGGTAATTTCTTCAGTTTTCTTATATTCCAGTTATCAAATTTATGCTGACACATTGAAATTGACATTTCAACTAAACACTTTCCCACACTGCACTGATACACTGTATCTGACCCACACTACACTGATACATTGCATCTGAAATACTACACTTCCAGACTGTACTTATACATTGTATCTAACTCCTGCATACACTCATTCTGCACATCATACTTGCATCTAATACGCATACTATAGCTGACATATGACAACCTCCTTTTTAGGTCCCACCCATACCAACAGCACCAGCGGCAGCTGCAACAGGACCATTAGTGCCCCCTCCAGCGATAGGGAGAAGAGAGAGACGGGCTCCAGCACATAGCCGAGGTAGAGCCAAGGACACTAGAGATGAGAGTGGCCATTTCGAGCCCATTCTGAGTGATGACGAGGCTGAGACCAGCGAGGCAGAGGAGGTAGCGAATCAGCACACTGAGTCATCTGAGAGCGGAGATGATGACGCTGGCTCGGGTTCTGCTAGTGGAGATGATGCTGAGTCAGGCTTTGAGGTAGAGGGTAGCAACGATTCTGGTTCTGGTTCAGAAAGAGGTACAGACAACGGCGCTGACGGGGATAGCTTTGAGTCCTTGCCCAGGAAGAGGACGAAGAGGGCCTCTCGAGACTGAGATAGCTGGCACTGATTTTCTGTATTTTGGCGTAGTTTTTTTTTGCTAGTAGTGTTAGCACTTTTTACAGTTTTAGACAGGTTTTATTTGCTTTAAAAACTTGTACTCTTTTGTAAAAAGTAACCATGATTGGAATGAAAATCAGTCTTTTTGTACGAAAAAGTGTTGTATTTTGCATTCTGAGCACCGCATTGCATAAAAACGAGAGTGAAATTGATTGATGGAAATTGAGCCTAGTATTGGCACAACCTTCTTAATCAGGTAATGAACTGACTACCAACAAAACAAGAAAAACAATGTACAACTCGATAAATAAAATCAAGTAATATATAACTTGATAAACAACACACAACATACAACAACAAATACAACTCGATAAGCAAAACAAGAAAAATACAACTCAATAAACAAATTGAAACAAAACGGCTCAACAAAAATTACTAAATCAAGACAACACAATGCACAAAGACCAGAACAAAACACAAATTCTCATCACTCTCAATACATAGGAAGACCACAGGACAAACAAGAATACTGCCGGCCATGAACAAAGGCTGTCGGCCACCAGTGGTGGTCGGTTGGCTACAAAAGGTGGCTGTTGGCCATCACCACTGGCCAGTCGGCCATCAGTTGCCACCTGTTTTCCACTAAGTGCCTTATCTTCTACAAAAGTTGGGACTTCGTAGTTTCTTCACTCCAGCTCTGTTCTTTCCATAAATAGAGCCATTCTTTACCGAAAAACTCTCAAATTGGATTGCAACTTTAGATGGCTCAGAAAAAGTGAATTTTCGGGGTTTTGGAATAAATGCAGTAATCCCGCTAAGTCGTTCTCCACTGTGTTTTCCATTCCTTCACACTGCGGCTAGGTGTTGGAACCCGGTTACGCACGTGTTTAGCTTCGGGGGGCAAGAGATGTGTCCTACAATTGAAGAATTCCAGGTTTTGATGGAATCCCAGCGTGACGAGGAAATCTTGCCCCAATCTTGTTTTGGTCATATCCAAGCTTTAGGAAGGATGTGTGGGCTCACTTTACATGAGGCTCGATCCTTGGTTCACAATGGAGAGCTGGATATTCCCAGCCTCATTCATCAATTTTCTGACGCCGGTGATCGCGGTGACTGTCATTGGCAGAGTTTTCGGTAGCATGCCCTTTGTTTGTGCATGTTGGCTCATTTTCATCTTGCCTGGGGTTTCGGAGGGTCTAGCATTCGCTTGATCGAAGTGGGCCAAGGTTGGAAAGATGGCCAAAGTTGAATTGGCTTAGCACTAGTTGAGACTTTGATGGGCTTGGATGCCTTCCATCGGCGGGAGACGACCAAATTCGGAGGAAGTCCACTACTTTGCAGGTAATGTTTCCCTAGCTCATATGTGTTTCTCACATCGCTTGGCACTCATGCTCTATTTTTCTCTCAAAGCCCTTTTCTCACTTTTTCTCTCAACATACACCTCTTTATTCTTTAATCTCTCTTATTTTTCATCCCTCCCCAGATATGGCTCATGGACAGGTTGAAGGCAGTGGACTCCTACCCTACATACTCAGCACGAGGCTATTTTTTTTTTTGCCAATGGCTAGTTGATTTCCTGAACGAAGGGTAACAGTGCCATTAGATGTGTAACAGGTCTACTGTTAACATTGCTTGGTGCTGCCCCTGGTTTGATCTACCCGAGATGAGCTACAACATGACTTGGCAACCCGGCATTCAGCTGATTGGCTTGGCACACTACGTATTCTACTTTCTATTCTGGTTTAGGCGTCAGTTCGGACACTACCAGACTTGCCCAGAAAATGGGGTAAAGTGCCCGGCTTCATTCCTAATCCGAGGTTCACAGTTGGCTCGATACGCCAATGCTTGAAGGACAAGAGAACTTCTGGCTCCCACTCCTAATTTCAGTTGCGCCTTGTCTGGCGAATGCATAGCTTGGCTTGAAGAAAAGGCACAGGCTGGACCTACTTTAGCATTTGAAGCTTCTACAAGCTCGGGGAAGGGACACAGGAACACCTGACTCATCTGTGCCCCAAGTTTATTACTTTGATCTAACTTTTCAAGTTTTCCTTTTGAATGTAATAAAAGAAACTTTGATTTGCATCGAGAGTTGGAGAACTTTGTATTGAAATCAATGAAATTGAAGTTGTAGGCACTGAAAGTTTTCCTTTTGGTCCAAAAATGGTCTAAGTTGTAAAAAGATTAATTCAAACAAAATTAACTTTTATCAAAACTTTTCAAAACCATTTTCGATAAGGCTCACAACTAGACACACCTGGAATCTATCCTCGAGATGTACAACCCCGAATCCAGAAATGGAAAATTGCCCATAGATTGAATAGCATTGCTCAGCACTGTAAACAGCTCTTCTCTCAGGGTAAGTATCACAACCGATCTTTTAGATAATGAGTGGACAAAGATGCCTTGATCAAACACATGAACACAGTTGATTTGGAGGTGTTTACGGCCGGACTTAAGAATGAAGTTGCCTACATATCCTGAAGATAGGAATCAGGCCTTATGTAGTTCGGTTTGGGTTCACTCGGGTATTAACGCCCTCCTTTTGCACTCTAACTTTTTCTAAGGCCGCCCTTTAGGGTTTTCAACCTTGTAAGCTTAGTTTTTCTTTTTTTCAATTTTTGTGCTCTAACTTTTGCCTAGGTCGCCCTTCCGGGTTTTCGGCCTAGCGAGCCTCTCAAGGGTAATATTTCTTTAACTTGTCCATGTTGATCGGTTGGAAAAATTCTAGGCCATCCAGGTCCATAAGAATAACAGCTCCACCCGACCAGATGGTTTTGATAATGTAAGGACCAGTCTAATTAGGTCTGAACTTGCCCCTAGGGTCATGGATGGGAGCTCGGTTGTTTTTCAACACCAAATCCCCTTCCTTAAGATTCCGAGACTTAACTTTCTTGTTAAAAGCCCTGGAAATCCTACGTCAATATCCTTGAACATGGTACATTGCTTTCAACCTTCTCTCACCGAATAACATTGGTTCTTCGAACCTGCTCTACTGCCAATCCGCTTTTGCTATCTGGCACTCAGCTAGAACCCGCAGCGACAGAACCTCTATTTCAGTCGGCAGAGTAGCTTCCATCCCATAAACCAGAGAATACGGAGTTGCCCCAGTAGATGTCCGAGTTGAAGTCCTATAGCCCCAGAGAGCAAATGGCAATTTGTCTGGCCAGTCTGTATAAGTCTTAACCATTTTTTACAAAATGTGCTTAATGTTCTTGTTAGAGGCCTCAACAGCTCTGCTGGTTTGCGGCTGATATGTGGATGACTTATGAAAAGCCACGTTGTATTTCTCCAACAAGTCGATCACTTCTTTCTTGAAATGGGAGCCATTGTCTGAAATGATCTCATTCGGGACTCCATAATGGTAAATAATGTTGTTGCGGATGAACTTAGCCACATGCGCTGCTTTCAACACTGCATAAGACTGAGCTTCTACCCACTTCGTGAAATAATCAATTGCCACCAAAATGTACTCGTGTCCATTTGACCCTTTCGACGTAACTACCCCAATGACGTCAATTCCCCAGACTGAAAAAGGCCATGGTGAAGTCATGTTGTACAGCTTCGACGACAAGAGATTCATATGATTTGCATAGATTTGGCATTTGTGGCATTGCCGAACAAAATCGATACAATCATTCTCTATGGTAGACCAGTAGCAAAACCGATACAATCCTCCTCCATGGTAGACCAGTAATAGTCCTGCATGACAATCTTTCGGGCTAGCATTACTCCGCTCATGTGCGCTCCGCACTATCCCCCATGGATGGCCTCCATTAGGTGCTTTGACTCTTCTGCATCGACGCACAACTTATACATTCCCAGATGACCCCTCTTATACAACTTATCCCCATATATGATAAACTGAACGGCCATTCGCCGTATTTCCCTTTTTATCTTTCGCATTTGTCTCTAGTGGATAAACCTCATTTTCCAAGAAGTTCCAGACATCATAATACTAAGGGTTTTGATCTTGCACTTTAGCTATTGCGGCGACAAACTCGTTGGCCAGCGCATATCTTTGTTTAATAATGATTGGACGCATCCGGACTCCTAATAGGATGTCTATCATGGAAGATAGAGTTAATAAGGCATTAGCAAACTATTGTTCTCTCTTAATAGATACATGAAGGTTAGATTCTCAAACCTAGGAATCAAAACATCCAGGGTTTGGTGATAGATTTTCATCCTTTCTTCCTAAACCTTCCAGTCTCATTTTGCTTGAGACACAACCAGGTTCAAGTCCCCAATGACGTCCAACCTTTTTGCCCCTAGTTCTAGGGCGGCTTCCAATCTAGCAATACACGCTTTGTATTCTACCTCGTTGTTGGATACTTTGAATCAGAGTTTGAAGGCTAAGGGTATATGGAAATTGTCAGGTGCTATCAGCAACACCCCTATCCCATAACCGTACTGGTTAGACGCTCCGTCAAAGTACATTGTCCAAGTTTCTTCTTCGACCTGCAGAATAGCTTCATCTGGGAATAGGTATTCTACTGCTTCGTCCCCTTCCACTAGGTGATCTGCCAGAAACTCTACTACTGCTCTTCCCTTGACAGACTTACGAGTCACATACTTCAAATCAAATTGAGAGGAGAAGCAACCAACGGGCTAGCCTACCCGTAGGTGCTGGTTTCTCGAAGAGATATTTGATGGGATCTAACCTCGAAACCAGAATTAAGGAGTGAGCTAACAGGTAGTGCCTCAACTTCCTCGTATCCCATACTAAGGCTAAGCAAGCCTTCTCCAACGGGGTGTAACAGGTCTCATAGTCCAGTATCTTCTTACTCAGGTAATAGATCCACTTTATCCTCAGATTCCTGAGCAAGCATGCAGCCCATAGTCATGTCCGTTACTGACAGGTACAGAATCAACGACTTCTCCAGCTCTGGCGGCGACAACCTGGGCTGGTTCTGAAGGTACTGCTTGATCTGCTCAAAAGCAAACTGGCATTGGTCATCCCATTGGAATTTCTTTCCTTTTTTTAGGAGACCAAATAGTGGTTCACAAGTCAAGGTTAATTTTGCAATAAACCGTCTTATGAATTGCACTTTACCTAGAAAGCCTCGCATCTCCTTTTTAATCATTGGTGATGGAATTTCTAGGATGGCCTTAATTTTGGAAGGATCTGCCTCGATGCCCCTCTGTGTAATCAAGAACCCCAGCATTTTCCTTGTTGTTATGCCAAAAGTGCATTTCTGTGGATTTAGCCTCAACTGATATTCTCTGATCTGTTGAAAGAATTTCTTTAAGGCAGTGTAGTGGCCCTCTCTTTCCTTGGACTTGACAATCATGTCGTCCACATACACCTCAACCTCTTTGTGGATCATATCATGTAGAATTGTGGTTGCAGCTCGTTGATAGGTGGCCCCAGCATTCTTCAACCCAAACGCCATCACCCTTTAGTAGTAGGTTTCCCATGGCATGGTGAAAGTAGTCTTCTCTCTATCCTCGAGCGCCATTAAAATCTAGTTATACCCGGAAAATCCATCCATGAAGGAGAGCAATGCATGGCCTGTGGTGAAGTCCACCAATTCATCGATGTGCGGTAGAAAAAAGTCGTCCTTCGGACTAGCTTTGTTCAGATCTCTAAAATCCACACACCCGAATCCTGCCATCTTTTTTTGGTACCGGAACAATGTTGGCCAACCAAGTCGGATACTCAGATGCTAGCAAAAACCCTACATCTATCTGCTTGGTGACCTCTTCCTTAATCTTCAAAGCCTAATCTGGGCGTATTCTTCTCAGCTTCTGTTTGACAGGTCGGGCCTCGGGGTCAAAAGGGATTCGATACTGTACAATCTCAGGATCGATTCCAGGCATGTCTTCATAGGACCACATGAAAACATCTTTGAAATCTTTTAATAAAGCGATTAAGCACTCGCGCTCCTCTGAACACAACGTGGACCCGATCTGGACCAGACGCGGTTCCTTCTCAGTACCCACATTAATTGGAATGATTTCATCAACAAGGAGTTTTACAAACCTCTCCTCCTCTCGATCAATCAAATGTTTCAAAACCAGAGGAATTCCTTCCTCGTCGTTTTTACGAAAAGTTTGAAAATCATGATCAATGCAATATACAAGTGGCATAGAGAAGTACTCAGAAACTGCAGTGGTATTCACATTCAAAAGATCCAGCTCATCCAATTCCTCGGTTACAACCGACTCAAAAGAAAAAGAAAAAGACGACCTAGACAAAACTACGGCATCCGGGTTATCAACCCCAGGAATACCAGACTCTAACTCAAAAGAACTAGAATCTAATTCCGACTCCACAAAGTCTGTGGAATCAGATTCTAGCTCACTACTTGATTCAGAACTGCTAGACAGAAAACCCTCCTCCAGCTGCCAAGTGAGGGATGGTGCGTTAGATGCATCCAGAATACCACCGGAAGGGTCCACACCTGATTGGTCTTCGATCATGCAAACGATTAGGTCATCCCCCAAGCTCTCCAAGTTGATCTGAGGATCTGAAAGGAGACATGCCGGTGCTGCTCCTATCTCAAGTTCACTGCTGTTGGACTCATTTTCTGTACTCTGTTCAACCTCAGCAGCTAATTTAGTCTGTTCCTTTGTGGGTTCACCCTCTTGCAGCTATAAGTCAAAGAAAATCTCAAAGCCAGGTAGATGCTGCTTCTTGGATTTCAACCACGGCTCAAGAAAGCCGCAAAATGGGAAGTCTTCCTCCTCTCTGTAGACACCCCATTTTTGACCGCCTTTAAGACTTGGGCACTACTGATGGTTTACTTGGTGGTGAAAGGTGTGCAGGGCAAAAGTTCAATTTCTTCAGCAAGGAGAGGGGCAAATCCCAACTTCATACCTCTTTTTGGACCAAAACTATCTTGATCAAAAGATTTTGAGACCTTGAAACCCTCTCTTTCAAAACATTTTTGAAAATAGGTTTCTACGATGTTCCGACGCTCGCATTTTGTTAAATATTGCGCTTTTCAGTAAACCGAGCGAGGACAAAGTGGAAATGAATGAAAGAGAGATGAACTCTTTGAAAAATCTTTCAAAACACCTTGTTTAGGGGTTTGGAGTTGAAGAAAAGAGGAGAGGAGAGAAGAAACCCAGTTGGGGAAGGAGTTGGGCATGAACCGTTAAGAGAGAAACGAGAAGTCCTCGCCAAATCAGGCCTATCCTTTTGAATATTTAGATTTCAGCTATGAGGCCACCACCGTTGGAAAGCTTACTTCTTTGGCTTCAATTTTCATTCAATAATCTCCTCGAGCCGAGTCCGGATGGGAGAGATATGGTTGTTGCAAGTTGGGCATCAATCCAGTTAGACCGAAACTGAGCAGTCTTCACTAAAAGAGGGATATCTCTTAGCACACATGGAATTTTGAGGTGAGGCTGCCAAATTTGGAAAGAATACTTCTGGGGCTTCATTTTGGACACAAGAATGACCTGAAAAGGCATCCAGATGAAGGATTTAGGCTTTCTTCAAAACAGGGACTAGGACTGATTTTTTCTTCTGGTTTCTATAAGAGGGTGCCGGCCATGAATGGCCAATGCCGGCCCTACGCCGGCCAGCAATGATAGGGTACCGGCCATAAATGAGCCACTGCCTGCCAACAATGATGGCCGGCAGAATCCTTTGTTTCAGCAGGTTTCCAGGCAGATCTTTTGAGCCAGCTGGAATCCTCTTATCTGGCCTCCATACACGTGTATGGAGGGATGAAACTCTTGCCAAGCTTGTTCAAGAAGCTGTGCTTTGATTTTCTTCTATATAAGGAAGAGGCTTCTTCCTTAGACAGGGTTCTGAGTTTTGAAGGGCAAAAAGCTTCCTCTCTCTCTCTATATTACTTGTGGTTAAAGCTTGGAAGTTGGATTTCTTTGCATTTTTGCACTATACCTCATAGCACAAGACCTCCATCACTCATTAAAACACCTTGAGGCTGTCTCTTAGAGGTTGGAAGCTTAGATTTCTGGACCAAAAGCTGCTGGAAAGATTGTTCTTCAAGGGTAAGCACACTTTTCCCCTAAACTAGTCTTTTCTTGCTTCATTTGTAAGCCTTTATTGCTTACATTTTTGGGCTCCGACCCTAACTGAAAATGATCATATTTTGAGTCCCTTTTCATGTTTGTTCAAGGGTCTTTCCCTGTTTGAGGCCATCTTCTACCACTTGCCTCTTTAACTCTCTTTTAGGCCTATTTTTGCATAGTATTTTAGGCTTATTTGTGAGCTGTTTTGGACTTGGTCACAAACTGTAAAGTGACTTGTTTTGAGCCTTTCTTCAACTTTGTTGAGGGATCTCCTCTGTTTGAGGCCATCTACTACCACCTGTCCCTTTATCCCTCTTTTAGGCCCTTTTCTTGCATGATAGTTTAGGCTTACTTGTGTTCATTTTCGTGGCTTCCTATAAACTGAAAAGTGCCTTATTTTGAGCCCCTTTTCAACTTTGTTGAAGGTCTCTTTGCCATTTGGGCCCAGCTTCTGTCCCTTGCCTCTAATCCCTCTTTTAGGCCCATTTTTGCATAACAGATTAGCCCTATTTGTACACATTTTTGAGACTTGTTATAAACTGAAAAATATCTTGTTTTAGTCTCATATTCATGTTTTATTAAGGTCTATTCTCTGTTTGGGGTCATCTTCCCCTATGCATGCTTCATCTCTTCATGATTAGAGCCATACATGTGAGCATTTGCATTGGCCTTGTTTTGGACTATTAGCCACTGAAATCTAGTGGATTTTCAGTAGCCTTGATGTGTTTTTGAGGACCAAAATTAGAGGGGGGTGACCCCCTCTCTCCTTGTCTTGTTTGGGGATCTCTTAGGCCTTCCAAAGGGACCCTATTTTGCATGCATCAAAGTCTTGTTTCAGGCCTCATTCCGTGAGTTTTGAGGTCTGTCTTGGTGCTGTCCAATGCCCTTTTGGCCATATTTTATGTCTATGATGCATGTGTAGACCAATCCCATTCAAGGCCTTTCAAAGAGGCCTTTCTTTGCATGTTTCCGGGACCAATTTCAGGGTCAATTTGGTGAGTTTTGGAGCTATCATATTTGATTTTCAGAGTTTATTTGGCTATGCTAACTGTCTATCTTGCATGTGCTTAAGAATCCCTTGCATAGCCCTCTAAAGGAGTTCCTCATTTTTGCATGTATTTGCTTCATTTCAGTGGTTATTTGGGCCTATTTTCACATGTTTAGTTCACTGATTTTTGATGATTTGGTGAGATTCTATGTGCATCATATACTTGCCATGTAAACCATGTTTTCTAGTCAATCTTGCATGTTATGTTAGTCCATCATGCTAACATCTTTTGCCATGCTTTGAACTAGAAATGTTCATGTTTTAGGGCTGCCTTGCCTCTGTATTTGTGTTTCATAGTCCATAATGCATGCTTTGTATAGCTGTAAGTCATTCCATGTGCCTAATTTTGAGTTTCGGGTCTCACCTCATGCATCGGGTGCCATATTTCCATGATTCGGGACTATTTTGTATCATATTTCAGTGCTGAAATTTGCATGATTGCATACCATGTTCCATGCCTTACCATGCTTTGGTAGAGTGGCATTCGTGCCTTAGGTTCGGTCCTCGGTTCGCGTGCACACGTGTACGCATTTCGAGTGTCTCATTTTCATCTAATGGCCACTTATGTGAGTGTGGCTGAGGTCCACTCGTGTTGGTGTAAGTCCATTATGCATTGTGTATGTCATTTCATCTCATAGCATTGTGTATGCTAGGGTGTATGTTAGCGCATCGTGTATGCCATGTTACCTCGTGCATCGTGTATGCCATTCCATAGCATTGTGCATGTTAGGTTGTATCTTAGTTGCATTCATGCATGTCATGCATATCGCATTGTGTTTGGGGTAGGAGTTAGCCCGAGCACGGGAAATGAGGTACGTTTCGTACTCCGAGTGACGGAACGTGTCTCAATTCCCCGGTCGCCGACACTTCGGATTACCCATGATGGAGTCCAGGCCTTGTTATGGTCATACGTGCATTCATTTCATATTGAGTAGTGCAATTCGACTTCTCGGCCATCATGCATCGATATGCGTGATTGGTGGCACGAGGATCGACGACTACACTCCTTGAAGAGTAGTCGTGCATACATATGTGAAAATACTTTGCCATGCCCCTTTGTTACTCTCTGTTGCAGCAAATCAAGAATCAGCAGCCTTCCGAAGCTTGGCACGCATTCCAAAAAACAATTGCAAACAGAGGCTAATTGGGGCATCGCAGTGGATTTCCGCGCAAGGCAACTCAAAACATGCATCATCCATCATCCGGAGCAGAGTCGAGGCAGTCCCTAGCTTGCATGCTAGTTTATTGCTTTCCTAGAATTAATTTGTTAATTAATTAGGATTTTTGTATTTATTCGGACTGTAATAATTTATTCGGGACTGTATTATTTATTCGGACCCTCCGAGCGAAGGCATAACTGCAATAAGTGTGCGTGTGTGTGATGTATGTCTTCCAACCCCACGTCTTTCTCCCTTTTATTTACCAGCTTACGATGGTTAGATTAGGGCATATTTCAATTAGCATACAGTATGATAGCATGTCTGCATTCATTCATCTGTCTTGCATGCACCGGGCTCAGCGCACCATACTAACTGCATCTGTATTTTAATTTCAAGTTGAATAATTGTTAACTGTTGCATCTCATATGCCATGTTTAGAATAGCCGAGCCTGCTATAGTTGCATTAGGCATTTCTATATAGTTAGGATCATGCATGATTTCTAATTAGCTTCTGTTTTGGCTTGGAGTACTCGGTAAGTTTTTATGTTTTAGCATCCTTGCATGTGTGTGAGTGACTGCCATGATAGCATGCTTACCATGAGGCTATATGCTTGTGTGATATAACTGCCTAAATGCCTGTGGGTGAAGGTTAGGTTATTTGGATTGGAACAATACATTGACTGTGAGTTTTAAGCCCACTAGAGAGTGGCAAAAACCATCTTTTCTAAGCCCACCCGAGGGTGGCAAATTCACGTCTTAGCCTACTTGCGAGTAGCACCATCAAACCGCTTTCAAAAACAAACATGAAATGTTTTGTTCCAATTCAGGCGACCCAGTCTATACTTGTATGCTGTGTGCATCACGTAGTAAATCTAGGCTAATAACCGGAATAAGAACGCATAATGTTTCCAAAACTAGATATCATGGTTAGTAGAGGCCGATCTTTGATCGGGTGAGCGGGGGTGCTCACGAAGTGACCTTCCCTAATCGTACCTAAGTTCCCGAGCCGAGGCAACTTTGGTGATGACGGACACGTGGCCTTAGGCAACGAGTCAGGGTTTCCTAAATTGCCCAAAATAAAATATTTAGGTGGCGACTCTGTATCTGGCAAAGCAGTCCATGTTTGACACTTCTTTCTAAAAAATCTGTTTTCTCAAAACGATTTGCCGGATTTGGACTCTTTGGTTCAGATTAAGAACCGTGACAATTTTGAGTCCTGAACTGTAGTGAGGCCCAAGGGCGTGTCTACAGTTTCTGGCGACTCTGCTGGGGAGTTAGAGAACTTGACTCGAACTCATGATATCTGGTTTTGACTACACTCATGTGTTTCTTTGCATTGCATTTGCATTGGTGCGCCTAGGACACCATGTTTGCCATCTGCTATTCCTGAACGGTTTGCCGGAGGCTTGTCTTGTCAAGGCATGACCATAAGGCTGACCGGTTGTGGGCTCTGCCAGTATGGGAACACAAACCCCGGTTTTACCGGGGCACCTTTTTTGACCATTCGACCTAGTGCATATTCGGAATCCATAGTGACCATTCCAAACTAGGACAAGTTGCTTACCCGATATAGGTTGTTTGAAGCCGCTGTGTGCGTAGTGAAACCCTAGCTCCTGACAAAATAGGACAGGGAAACCCTACCCCAACATAGGGGTGTTTTGGCTCTCACTTGCTTGTTATGTGCTTTAGAGTGCGTCTCTACATGGAATGCATGTATTAGTTTGCAAGTTTGGGCATCAGGCCTGCGAGCACCAGTTCAGTATTTTGGGATTCAGTTTACCTGAGGGTATCAGATTTGAGGCTGAATTTTGGGGGCAGAATTCAGTAGAAGGCACAGTCATCCTGCTACACTCGTATCTGTTTTGGTGAAGTTGAGCTGAGGTGCTGTCTGTTTTCTCTTTTGCTAGGGGGTAGTCCTGGAACCATAGCTTCAGAAGGCTCCGATATCCCCCGAGGTTCATCGAACTTGTGCTGATAGACTTTGTCAGGTCAGAGATTCAGTTCAAGGGCAATCAGTGTTCCTTTGCCAGAGGCGGGGTAAAAGGGCCAGTCAGGCACAAATCACCAGTTCAGCAGTTACCAGATTAGTGGGCCCTATCCACCCCACCAGTGAACAGTCGGGCTGAGGTCTCAGTTTCTACTGCAGAGATAGATACCAGTCAGTTAGATGGATCAGCAGAACACATCAGGGATGGAGGCAATGATGCGCCAGATGCAAGAAAGTATGAAACTCATGCAGCAAGATGCTGTCCGCCAAGCTGAATTCGCCAAACAGCAGGCTGCGGTCATGGCCCAACAGGCAGAGCTAATCACCAGATTGCAACAGCAAAACGGAGCATCTGCTTCGCATCAAGCTCCCCCCCACCAGTAGATCTAATACCCGGGGAGACGCCAAATGTCCAGGAAAGTACGGACATTCCGACAGGGCCGGCTCTGCCCTCAATCTTACCCCAGCTGTCTAAAGCACCAATCAACCCACCGGACTCTTCCTTTGAGTTCGAGGTAAACCATACAGCATTGAAGTTGAGCAAGCTTGAAAAGTTGTTCAAGAAATCCCAGGGGGTAAAGTCCATCCCGGACATTGAGGACGAGTACACCGACGCATCTGTGACACTGCCGGACAGGTTCAAGATGCCTCACATCGACCGTTTTGACGGGTCGGGAGATCCCATGGTCCACCTGAGTTTGTTTTCAGATGTTCTGCGCCCGATGGGCTTGACAAGATTACAGAAGCTTTCCCTTTTTGGCAGGACCCTGTCGGGTATTGCGGCAATCTGGTACGCCAAATTGGAGGATTCAGTGAAACGAAGCTAGGAGGAGATGGCCGAGGCCTTCGTCGCACAATATTCATACAATACCCAAATCGAGATTACGACCCGTGATCTTGAGACGACGAGGTAGGAGCCTAAGGAGAGCTTCTCAGAATTTGTGGCCCGCTGGAGGGCCAAGGCCTCAATGATGACCATTAGGCCAACCGATAAGGATCAAATACGGATGGTTGTGTGCAACCTCCAGCCCAAACTAATGCAGAAAATGATCGTGCTCCCCTACCCTACCTTTTCAGATTTGCATGAGATGGGAGTGCAGATCGAGGATGCTATGAAATAGGGCCTCATTGACCAGGAGAAGGAGCAGCCCAGGAGGGCATTTACCCGCAGTTCGAATGCGACCACCAGCGGTGACGCAGCTGCAAGATCTTCCGAAGTGGGCATGGTCGCCACCACCACACCAAGAGCAGCCACCCCTTTTGTCGGTGCATCCACTTCAAACCCCCAAACTTCAGACTATCTACCCCGAGGCAAGAGGGTTTTCACCCCACTCTATATGTCTTTGTCTAAAGCCCTAGGGGTCCTACTCAGGAAAAGACATCTGAAACCGTTAGAGTAACGACCTCTACTCGATCCTCTCCCTCCAAAGCATGACCCGACTAAGTACTGTGCTTTCCATCAACAAATCGGTCATGACACCGACAGTTGCGTCCGTCTCCGCCACGAGATACAAAATTTGATTGACAACGGGGTCATCCCCGCACCAGGTCCTGCAAAGTCTATCGGCACTTGATCAGTGAACTTGTGGGGGATAATGTGATGTGATCGAGGGATGAACCACCTGCGGGCGGCGTTCAGTTTATTTCAGATATGGTGTATGGCACGCACTATTTTGAGCATTTGTGAATGCTGGTTTTTGTACATTCTGACTTAAGTATTGGGTCAGTCTTGTTGTGTTATTTTGAGTCTGTCTCTTTGTTTTGAGTCAGTCTTTTTGTTTAGGGTCTGTCTTGTTGTACCGAGTCAGTCCTATTTTGGTTGGAGTCGGGTGATGCCGGGGGTGTTACCTCAGACATCACTTGCTTGTTTTGTGTTTGTCTTTTCGTTTTCTTTTGAGTCTGTTTCTGCCTTGGAGCCAGTTGTGCCAACAGATTTTGAATGAAACAGCAGTGATTTTCATGCTCTCGCATTTGCTTCTGCCTTGTGCCAGTTATGCCGGAAGTTCTGAATGAGATGGCAGTATTTGACTAAGAACTCTGTCTTTTCTGTGCCTTGAAGTCATTGTAATGACCTAAGTTTTTCAAAACTTTTTGAACACTGCAGTGAAAACGAAAAGGAAGGAATTCCTTGGGATTTGCAAAACTTTGATCAATTGAGAGAAAGAGAGGCGTGCTAAGCCCTTAATGAGTGAAATCGTGCTTGTTAGCGTGAGTACTGAGAAGGACCCTGGCTTGATCCGGACTGGTTTCACACTATCTTCAGCACGAGCGATTTGTCGCTCTCTTAAAAATTTTCAAAAACAAAATGTTTTGCGTGGTCCTACGAAGACTTGTATGGAATTGCTCTTGAGATTGTGCAGTTTAGGATCACTCTCAACCTCGAGACTTGAGCCCTTGCTTTCAAACCTTGACCTTGGATTCAGAGTGTTCAACGGTCAACCGCGATATGAGGCCTGTGTGGCCAGATTTGAAACAGCCCTCGAACAAGAGGCACCAAAGTTAGATCAAGAAGATCAGACCTCATCAAAAGAAGCTTGCGAAGCTAGAATAGAAGCACCCCTCGAACTAGGGGCGAAAATGTCCGATGTGCTCGAAGAGCCGAAGATGGATCCTTCTGCAAATCGATACAACAGCCACTCTCTTGGATACGGATGGCTTCGAGATCCTAAAACCATTTGGCATGGACTTGTTACACTTTTACCCTTTGAGAGGCTCGCTGGGCTGAAAACCCGGAAGGGCGACCCAGGCAAAAGTTAGAGCAAGAAAAGATATATACAAAAAGCAAAAAAAATGAAGAAAAGAGAAAAAAGAAGAAAAGCAAAAAAAGGAAAAAAAGAAGAAAAGAGAAAAAAAGAAAAAAAGAGAAGAAAAGAATTGAAAAGAAAAGAAAGACAGAAGCTCGCAAGGTCGAAAACCCGCAACGGGCGCCTTGGCAAAAGTTAGAGCCTCAAAAGTGAAGATTAAAATACCCGAGTGTACCTTAACCCCGAACTACGTAAGGCTTGATTCCCATCTTTGGGATACGTAGGCAACTTCATCCTGAAGTCCAACCGTAAAACACTTCAATTTGATTGCGCCCATGTAATGGTTTTGATCATCTTCGCCTTCTCTGTATCCGAGAATTTGGTTGTGTTCGTCACTTTGAGGACTGACTACAATGCGCCGCGGTGCTATCCAAACAAGGGACAACTTTTCGTTGCCATTCAATGCGCCGCGGTGCCGTTCAAACAAGGGGCAACTTTCCGTTGCCATGCAGCTCTCTTCAAGCAAGGGACAATTTTCCTTTGGATCTGAGGTTGTGCATCTCAGGAGTAGGTTTCATGCTCGTTGAGTAAGTGGCCGTTTGCAAAAATAGTTTTTGAAAATTTTTACTAAGGTTGACTAATTTTCTCGAAAATTGTTCCATCTTTTCTAAAAGAAAAAAACTGGACCATTTCCTGGACCCAAAAAAGGAAAATTTTCAATGCTCATAGCCTGACTTGCGTGATTTCAAATCAGAAAGTTGAACAAGCATGTTAATCTAACTCTCATGTTGGTTAAAACTGTTTTAGTAGAAAGCAAAAACAAAAATGGTCAAAATGATGAACTAGGGGCACAGTTGAGTCAGGCTTCCTGTCTTTCCCCCATTTTCACCATACTTGCCGGAAAGGGCACCGTATTCGCCAGAAAAGGGCACAACAAAGGGTTGAAAGCTCTCTCACCCTCCAAGCAACGAGGTATCAAGCCAAGTGTGAAGCACGAACTGAAATGGGGTAAGATATTCCACTCCCTCATCTGGACAGATCTAATTACGTCCAAACTCCCCAGCAGAGCATCGTCGACCGATGTCAGCTGCAGATTTGCTACACACCCAATTGTAGCGCGGCCCCTCTGTGGGAGAAACTCACTGTTGTGAACAAGAAGAAGAATCTAACGGAATGCTAGGGGCAAGACCCCGCAACTTTCTGTTTATCCATCAACCACCCAGGGGAGGGATAAAAAATGAGAGATTGAAGAATAGAGAGATGTGCGCTGAGAGAAAAAGTGAGAAAAGGGCTTTTTTAGAAAAATAGAGCCTAAGGGCCGAGTGATGAGAAAGGGTGGGAATAATACCCAGAGAAACTGGCTCCTCGTGCACCGAGAGGTCTCTCGCCTTTGTAACACAGCTGAGTGTTGTGTTTATGCGTTTTGTTTGTCTCGTTTCTTGTTTTAAGTCGTTTGAGTGTCAACAAATGTGTTTAGGTCATTTTACCTTGTTTTTCCTTTGTTGAGTTGTGTTTAGGTCGTTCTACCTTTGTTTTCCATGGTTGAGTCATTTTGGCTGTGGTCAGTTGTAGGCTCAATACCCGGTTGAGAACCCTTTTCTCATTTCAATTTCAAAAATCGTTTTGTGCTCAGAGTGCCGTGTCGTTCTCCACATTTGTGCAAAACAAGATTCGTTCTTTCATAAAACTGCACGGTTCAACCCAGGTCATGTGAGAACAGTAAAACCAGGACCTATCTGAAGCTATATAGGTTCCAGACTGCAAAGCAAAAGAAAAGAGGGAAAATCGAAGCATCTGAGTGTGTTTCACCTTCAGCAAATTCTGTGATTGTACTCCGGATGTACCTCCTCAGGCCTTGTCACTACTCTGAAGTATGAGTGTATCTCGGCCCCAAGCTTAAGCCTACTCCAAGTCAGAATGGCAATTAAAGCAGCAGCAGATGTTATCTCTCTCTAGTATGAACAGGGCGTGCCCGTTTTTTGAGCTGAGTGTGTTGCAAACCCCTCCGAAAGGTAAATCGAAGGTCGCGTTTGAATTTGGTCTCGTTAAGGCTTGTATTCCCTTATTCGGCATTTTGTTTCAAATATGCGTTGTCACGCACGTTCCATTTGCATCGTGATGCACGTTCCAATTGCATTGTTATGCACCCACTTCACTTACATCATGATGAACGTTCCAATTGCATTGTTATGCACCCACTTCACTAGCATTGTTATACCCATTCATTGCATTGATTATGCACATCTATCTCACATTGTTATGCTCATTACTTGCATTGTTATGCACCATTTCACTTGCAATTATCATTCTTTCTCCTCGCGCGTGCGACGGGTTAGACCTCCTTTGGTTTAGAGCATTTGGAACACGTTCCAATGCCCGCATCTTTTATTCTGAAACACCGGGATACGTCCCTATGTTTCTCCTTCATTCCGAAACACCGGGATACGTCCCTACGTTTCTTTCTCTTTCCGAAACAACGGGATACGTCTCTGTGTTTCTCTCTCTTTCCGGAATACCGAGATACGTCCCTATGTTTCCCTCTTTTTCCGAAACACTGGGATACGTCCCTACGTTTCTTTCTCTTTCGGGAATACCGGGATACGTCTCTATGTTTCCCTCTCTTTCCGAAACACCGGGATACGTCCCTATGTTTCTCATTCCTTGCAGAACACCGGGATACGTCCCTACGTTTCTCCTTCCTTCTAAAACACTGGGATACGTCCCTATGTTTCTCCCTTTACTCTGAAACAATGGGATACGTCCCTATGTTTCTCCCTTCTTTCTGAAACAACGGGATACGTCCCTGTGTTTCTCTCTCTTTCCGAAATACCGGGATACGTCCCTATGTTTCTCCTCTATTCCGAAACACCGGGATACGTCCCTATGTTTCTCCCCCTTCGGTTAAAAGCGTTCAGAATACGTTCCAATGCTCACACCATTCCGAAACACCGGGATACGTCCCTATGTTTCTCCCTCTTCGGTTAAAAGCGTTCGGAATACGTTCCAATGCTCACACCATTCCGAAACACCGGGATACGTCCCTATGTTTCTCCCCCTTCGGTTAAAAGCGTTCGGAATTCGTTCCAATGCTCACACCATTCTGAAACACCGGGATACGTCCCTATGTTTCTCCCTCTTCCGTTAAAAGCGTTCGGAATACGTTCCAATGCTCACACCATTCCGAAACACCGGGATACGTCCCTATGTTTCTCCCCATTCGGTTAAAAGCATTCGGGATACGTTCCAATGCTCACACCATTCCGAAACACCAGGATACGTCCCTATGTTTCTCCCTCTTCGGTTAAAAGCATTCGAAATACGTTCCACTGCTCACACCATTCCGAAACACCGGGATACGTCCCTATGTTTCTCCCTCTTCGGTTAAAAGCATTCGGAATACGTTCCAATGCTCACACCATTCCGAAACACCAGGATACGTCCCTATGTTTCTCTTTCTTCGGTTAAAAGCGTTCGGAATACGTTCCAATGCTCACACCATTCCGAAACACGGGATACGTCCCTATGTTTCTCCCTCTTCGGTTAAAAGCATTCGGAATACGTTCCAATGCTCACACCATTCCGAAACATCGGGATACGTCCCCATGTTTCTCCCTTCTTTCCAGAACACCGGGATACGTCTCCACGTTCCTCACACCATTCTGAAACGCCGGGATACGTCCCTATGTTTCTCCCTCTTCAGTAAAAGCGTTCGGAATACGTTCCAATGCTCACACTATTCCGAAACACCGGGATACGTCCCTATGTTTCTCCCTCTTCGGTTAAAAGTGTTCGGAATACGTTCCAATGCTCACACCATTCTGAAACACCGGGATACGTCCCTATGTTTCTCTCCCTTCGGTTAAAAGCGTTCGGAATACGTTCCAATGCTTATACCATTCCGAAACACTAGGATAAGTCCCTATGTTTCTCTCTTTGTTCCTTCCTCACACGATTTCAGCGTGTTTGGATTTTATCTCAGGTTGCGTTGTGTGCGCACTTGAGCGGTTGTTTTTGGACCTCTTCTCACGATTTCAGCGTGGTTTGAGTGTCCCCTTCCTCACACGATTTCAGCGTGTCTGGAATTTGTCTTAGGTTGCGTGAAACGAGCTCCTGATTGATTTTCTTTGCTCTTCCTCCACTCACGAGTCCAGCGTGGTTGGCGTATGTCACCATTTTGCATCTATTGTACTTATCTATTGCATCACATCTATTACATCCATTGTATCGTATCTATTTTATTGTCGGGTCTGGGAGACCTTAAATCCTCCGGTCTAAGGAGACCTTAAAACCTGCATCATCATTCGCGCTGTTTTGCGCATCGCACTTGCATTTCATCGCACTGTCTCGTGCACTCCTTGGTCTAGGAGACCTTAAATCCTCTAAAGGTGCAATTCCTTTGGTGTTTGTCGTGCCCGAACGACTTCCAGCGGTCTGGTATAGTCACCTGCCTGTGTTTGCGGTGAGTTCCTAGGAGACCAACTGAGATGGTGCAAACTAGAGTTCGAATAGCTTATGCCTAGAACGCAAAGGTTCGGGATTTCTGAGACTAAAGTCTGGTTTAAATAACCAGGGGTATATCCTCGGCTTGAAATCTGTATGGCAGCCCCATAGATTGAGATAGCATCTGTATGCACCTCAATTCTGGATACTGATCCAACCTAGTCTGTCACCCTGTTGGAGAATAGGGAAAGCTGCAACCATAGTCAGGGAGAAACGTAGTACCTGTGGTTCAACTGAGAAGAAGAGGGAGATTCCCACATCAGCATGAGGTAGGACATTGCCGAGGTAAGTCATTGCCAATTGCCCTGTAAGGTACCTCCCTTTTCCTAGCTATCACATTGCATTTTAGCCACTACATTGCAGTGCATTACATGAATCCTCAATTTTCAAACCGGCTTCGCGTAGCGTATAAGTCCAATTTTCAAACCGGCTTCGCGTAGCGTATAAGTCCAATCTTCAAACCGGCTTCGCGTGGCGTGTAAGTCCAATTATCAAAGTCTTCCTGCATATCATTTGCATCCTGCCCCTGAACTACGCTGGTTTGATTCCTTGCAAAGGGATACGTAGGCAGCCTGCTAGCACAACCATTTATTTATCGGTATTTTATTTGTTTGTCCAAGTCTTCGGCCTTGTCAAAAAAGGGTCGTCTCTAGGCTTTGACATTCACTCCCGTCATTGTTATGACTTTCGAGTTCTGTCAAAGAGGGGCAACCGTAGACACCCCATTTTTGACCGCCTTTAAGACTTGGGCACTACTGATGGTTTACTTGGTGGTGAAAGGTGTGCAGGGCAAAAGTTCAAATTCTTCGGCAAGGAGAGGGGTAAATCCCAACTTCATACCTCTTTTTGGACCAAAACTATCTTCATCAAAAGATTTTGAGACCTTGAAACCCTCTTTCAAAACATTTTTGAAAATAGGTTTCTACGATGTTCCGACACTCGCATTTTGTTAAATATTGCGCTTTTCGGTAAACCGAGCGAGGACAAAGTGGAAATGAATGAAAGAGAGATGAACTCTTTGAAAAATCTTTCAAAACACCTTGTTTAGGGGTTTGGAGTTGAAGAAAAGAGGAGAGGAGACAAGAAACCCAGTTGGGGAAGGAGTTGGGCATGAACCGTTAAGAGAGAAACAAGAAGTCCTCGCCAAATCAGGCCTATCCTTTTGAATATTTAGATTTCAGCTATGAGACCACCACCGTTGGAAAGCTTACTTCTGGGGCTTCAATTTTCATTCAAGAATCTCCTCGAGCCGAGTCCAGATGGGAGAGATATGGTTGTTGGAAGTTGGGCATCAATCTGATTGGACCGAAATTGAGCAGTCTTCACTAAAAGAGGGATATCTCTTAGCACACATGGAATTTTGAGGTGAGGCTGCCAAATTTGGAAAGAAGACTTCCGGGGCTTCATTTTGGACACAAGAATGACCTGAAAAGGCATCCAGATGAAGGATTTAGGCTTCCTTCAAAACAGGGACTAGGACTGATTTTTTCTTCTGGTCTCTATGAGAGGGTGCCGGCCATGAATGGCCAATGCCGGCCCTATGCCGGCCAGCAATGATAGGGTACCGGCCATAAATGAGCCACTGCCTGCCAACAATGATGGCCGGTAGAATCCTTTGTTTCAGCAGGTTTCCAGGCAGATCTTTTGAGCCAGCTGGAATCCTCTTATCTGCCCTCCATACATGTATGGAGGGATGAAACTCTTGCCAAGCTTGTTCAAGAAGCTTTGCTTTGATTTTCTTCTATATAAGGAAGAGGCTTCTTCCTTAAACAGGGTTCTGAGTTTTGAAGGGCAAAAAGCTTCCTCTCTCTCTATATTACTTGTGGTTAAAGCTTGGAAGTTGGATTTCTTTGCATTTGTGCACTATACCTCATAGCACAAGACCTCCATCACTCATCAAAACACCTTGAGGCTGTCTCTCAGAGGTTGGAAGCTCAAATTTTTGGACCAAAAGCTGCTGGAAAGATTGTTCTTCAAGGGTAAGCACACTTTTCCCCTAAACTAGTCTTTTCTTGCTTCATTTATAAGCCTTTGTTGCTTACATTTTTGGGCTCCAACCCTAACTGAAAATGATCATATTTTGAGCCCCTTTTCATGTTTGTTCAAGGGTCTTTCCCTGTTTGAGGCCATCTTCTACCACTTGCCTCTTTAACTCTTTTGAGGCCTATTTTTGCATAGTATTTTAGGCTTATTTGTGAGCTGTTTCGGACTTGGTCACAAACTGTAAAGTGGATTTTTTTGAGCCATTCTTCAACTTTGTTGAAGGACTCTCTTCTGTTTGAGGCCATCTACTACCACCTGTCCCTTTATCCCTCTTTTAGGCCCTTTTCTTGCTTGATAGTTTAGCCTTACTTGTGTTCATTTTCGTGGCTTTCTATAAACTGAGAAGTTCCTTATTTTGAGTCCCTCTTCAACTTTGTTGAAGGGCTCTTTGCCATTTGGGGCCAGCTTCTGTCCCTTGCCTCTAATCCCTCTTTTAGGCCCATTTTTGCATAATAGATTAGCCCTATTTGTACACATTTTTGAGACTTGTTATAAACTGAAAAATATCTTGTTTTAGTCTCATATTCATGTTTTATTAAGGTCTATTCTCTGTTTGGGGTCATCTTCCCCTATGCAAGCTTCATCTCTTCATGATTAGAGCCATACATGTGAGCATTTGCATTGGCCTTGTTTTGGAATCTTAGCCACTGAAATCCAGTGGATTTTCAGTAGCCTTGATGTGTTTTTGAGGACCAAAATTAGAGGGGGGTGACCTCCTCTCTCCTTGTCTTGTTTGGGGATCTCTTAGGCCTTCCAAAGGGACCCTATTTTGCATGCATCAAAGTCTTGTTTTAGGCCTCATTCCGTGATTTTGGAGGTCTGTCTTGGTGCTATCTAATGCCCTTTTGGCCATATTTTATGTCTATGATGCATGTGTAGACCAATCACATGGCCTTTCAAAGAGGCCTTTCTTTGCATGTTTCCGGGACCAATTTCAGGGTCAATTTGGTGAGTTTTGGAGCTATCATATTTGATTTTCAGAGTTTATTTGACTATGCTAAGTGTCCATCTTGCATGTGCTTAAGAATCCCTTGCATAGCCCTCTAAAGGAGTTCCTCATTTTTGCATGTATTGGCTTCATTTTAGTGGTTATTTGGGCCTATTTTCACGTGTTTAGTTCACTGATTTTTGATGATTTGGTGAGATTCTATGTGCATCATATACTTGCCATGTAAACCATGTTTCCTAGTCAATCTTGCATGCTATGTTAGTCCATCATGCTAACATCTTTTGCCCATGCTTTGAACTAGAAATGTTCATGTTTTAGGGCTGCCTTGCCTCTGTATTTGTGCTTCATAGTCCATAATGCATGCTTTGTATAGCTGTAAGTCATTCCATGTGCCTAATTTTGAGTTTCGGGTCTCACCTCATGCATCGGGTGCCACATTTCCATGATTCGGGACTATTTTGTATCATATTTCAGTGCTGAAATTTGTATGATTGCATACCATGTTCCATGCCTTACCATGCTTTGGTAGAGTGGCATTCGTGCCTTAGGTTCGGTCCTCGGTTCGCGTGCACGCGTGTACGCATTTCGAGTGTCTCATTTTCATCTAATGGCCACTTATGTGAGTGTGGCTGAGGTCCACTCGTGTTGGTGTAAGTCCATTATGCATTGTGTATGCTAGAGTGTATGTTAGCGCATCGTGTATGCCATGTTACCTCGTGCATCGTGTATGCCATTCCATAGCATTGTGCATGTTAGGTTGTATCTTAGTTGCATTCATGCATGTCATGCATATCGCATTGTGTTTGGGGTAGGAGTTAGCCCGAGCACGAGAAACGAGGTACGTTTCGTACTCCGAGTGACGGAACGTGTCTCAATTCCCCGGTCGCCGACACTCCGGATTACCCATGATGGAGTCCAGGCCTTGTTATGGTCATACGTGAATTCATTTCATATTGAGTAGTGCAATTCGACTTCTCGGCCATCATGCATCGATATGCGTGATTGGTGGCACGAGGATCGACGACTACACTCCCTGAAGAGTAGTCGTGCATACATATGTGAAAATACTTTGCCATGCCCCTTTGTTGCTCTCTGTTGCAGCAAATCAAGAATCAGCAGCCTTCCGAAGCTTGGCACGCATTCCAAAAAACAATTGCAAACAGAGGCTAATTGGGGCATCGCAGTGGATTTCCGCGCAAGGCAACTCAAAACATGCATCATCCATCATCCGGAGCAGAGTCGAGGCAGTCCCTAGCTTGCATGCTAGTTTATTGCTTTCCTAGAATTAATTTGTTAATTAATTAGGATTTTTGTATTTATTCGGACTGTAATAATTTATTCGGGACTGTATTATTTATTCGGACCCTTCGAGCGAGGGCATAACTGTAATAAGTGTGCGTGTGTGTGATGTATGTCTTCCAACCCCACGTTTTTCTCCCTTTTATTTACCAGCTTACGATGGTTAGATTAGGGCATATTTCAATTAGCATACAGTATGATAGCATGTCTGCATTCATTCATCTGTCTTGCATGCACCGGGCTCGGCGCACCATACTAACTGCATCTGTATTTTAATTTCAAGTTGAATACTTGTTAACTGTTGCATCTCATATGCCATGTTTAGAATAGCCGAGCCTGCTATAGTTGCATTTTTCCATGTGTTGCATTGGGCATTTCTATATAGTTAGGATCATGCATGATTTCTAATTAGCTTTTGTTTTGGCTTGGAGTACTCGGTAAGTTTTTATGTTTTAGCATCCTTGCATGTGTGTGAGTGACTGCCATGATAGCATGCTTACCATGAGGCTATATGCTTGTGTGATATAACTGCCTGAATGCCTGTGGGTGAAGGTTGGGTTATTTGGATTGGAACAATGCATTGATTGTGAGTTTTAAGCCCACAAGATAGTGGCAAAAACCATCTTTTCTAAGCCCACCCGAGGGTGGCCAATTCACGTCTTAGCCTACTTGCGAGTAGCACCATCAAACCGCTTTCAAAAACAAACATGAAATGTTTTGTTCCAATTCAGGCGACCCAGTCTATACTTGTATGCTGTGCACATCACGTAGTAAATCTAGGCTAATAACCGGAATAAGAACGCATAATGTTTTCAAAACTAGATATCATGGTTAGTAGAGGCCGATCTTTGATCGGGCGAGCGGGAGTGCTCACGAAGTGACCTTCCCCAATCGTACCTAAGTTCCCGAGCCGAGGCAACTTTGGTGATGACGGACACGTGGTTAGGCAACGAGTCAGGGTTTTCTAAATTGCCCAAAATAAAATATTTAGGTGGCGACTCTGTATCTGGCAAAGCAGTCCATGTTTGGCATTTCTTTCTAAAAAATCTGTTTTCTCAAAACGATTTGCCCGGATTTGGACTCTTTGGTTCAGATTAAGAACCGTGACAATTTTGAGTCCTGAACTGTAGTGAGGCCCAAGGGCGCGTCTACACTCTCGGATAAAGAGGCCATTTAGAGTTCCCTGAATTGGCCTATGAACAAGCTCATAGTGCTTCCCACTTTGTTTTGCTCTAGCTCTTCCGGTCATTTCTTTCCCTTTTCTCACCCAGTCCTCTTTGGTGGGCGTATAGCCCAAGCCAAAGGCATGAGGGTTATGTGGTACTTCGGCTAGTGCAATAACACCCTTCCGGTCACTCTTACCTAATCCCATCCCGGGTATATGTTGTAGCTTGATCATGAGATACATTGATTGAGTACTGACATAGAAGCCCTCATCGACAACCAAGATGTTTTATACCACCCGGGGCCTTAGCCAAGGTAAAACCAGACAAGAAAACATCCTCGTCGCCATGCACAATCTCCAATACGGGTGTAGTAACCTCTAGCGGAGGATGTATAGATGAATTTCTGAAAATAATGGCTACCCCCTTTCTAAGAGGGTACTTCAGCATTTGATGCAAGGTGGAAGAAACAGCTTTTACTTGGTGCAGCCAGGGTCGCCCAAGTAACAAGTTGAAAGTAGCCGGAACATCCAGGATGTGAAATTCAATATCCTGTTGGGCCGGCCCGACCTATGTTCTGATCTGAACTATTCCCATCACCTCTCTGCTTGTGTTGTCGTAAGCCTGTATCACCTGGGCCGTTGGTGTAAAATCCGCTGGCTTCAAGCCAATAGCATAGGTTGTGCGAGACAGACAAACATTGATTGCAGACCCAATGTCAACCAATACAATCGGCATCCACTTCTCTCTACACTCAACTAAGATGCATAGTGGTTTGTTATGTGCGGAGCCTTCGTGCGGCAATTCCTTGTCCGAGAAAGTCAAAGCTGGCGTAGCACCTCCTAGAAAGACTAATCCCACTAGTTGTTCTGGGGTGGTGACGACAGACAGTTTAGCTTTATCCATTGCCGACAATACAGCTTGCCGGTGCACGCGCGAAGCCATAAGCAACCCCCAGATAGATATGTCTGCTTGAATCTTCTTTAACTGTTTTAGCACAGCCTCTTCCTCTAACAGTTTTTCCATCTGTTTTTTAGCTTCCTTGTCCTTTCCGGATGCTTCAGGTTGGTCTAAGTGTGGAGGCTTAAAGTACCGCCCGTTTTTAGTCATATGATCCACCTCCTCAGAGTACCAAGTGTCGTCTGGTAAGTCTCAACCCTAATCCTTGTCAGTGTGGGCAAGATGCAGATCATCATCTTCCCACCATACTCCTCCGGCAACCGACAGGCAGTTGTCTGGTTCCGTTGAAATTACTCTTATATCACAGTCATCCCCTGTAGGGTGTTTGGCTTTTCCAGCTTTCTGACTATTCTCATCCCTTTCCTGTTCAAACCGCTTCAGTGCGGCTTCTTGTCCCGTATCAGCAGTACTAACAATGCCCGATTCCTAAGCTGAATTCTTAATATCGGTGCTCTCTAGCAGTTTCCCCTTGTCCTCGGCCCTTCCGACCTTCATAACAGTTCCTGTCTCTGGCTCCTCCAGCTTTGGTTGAAGCCTCTCATCTACATCAGGTTCATCACTAAGCCACCTAGAGTTGTCTGTCAACCCATTCAGATCAAACCAGTTAATGGCCCTGTTTGGTAGAGCTATGAGAAAGTGCTTATAGCTTATGCCTAAATAGCTTATAGCTTATAACTATGAACATAAGCTGATTTCTGACTTATAAATTAAGCATCTCCTGCCCCACTCAAAGAATAAGCTGATTTCTGACTTTCAAAAAGCTATAAGCTATATAAGCTAAACCAAACACATCAAAATAGCTTAAATTAAGCTGAAAGCTGAAATAAGCAACTTTTAAGCTGCACCAAACAGGCACAATGTGCACATCTCCCGAATCTTGCTCATTGAAGAACTGCAGATTGTCGATGTCTTCCTCCAGGTCAACTAGATCATCTAATCCCTGGCTTGGGCCATCCTCCCGAACTACATTGTCCTTCATTCCTATTGGCAACTCCACTTCTGATTTGGCCTGATTGGTCGGTACAATATAACGGCATGGGTTATATTCCTCTTCAAAAAAATCCATGGGGCCTTCAGGCACTGGACTGGTATTCTCCACCAAAGTTGATCTCCCTTTATCTTCCACTGTCACCACCACGGGTTTAGTTTGGATTGTTGACGTGTTCACTGTGCATAAGTTTGTGCTCTCAAGGATGAGCAACACCAGCTTAGGTAGGTGGGAGGGGGTGATGTATATACTGGGGTCGTAAGGGACGGCCAGTGTATGGATGAGGTTTATTTGTCGGGGTGGAAGGGGTTAGTTATGTGCTGGGAGAGGATTTGTGGTGACATTGGGCTTTTCAGGAGGTGCTATCACCTTATTGTCAATGAGATCTTGAATCTCATGACGTAGTCTAAAGCAGTGATCAGTATCATGACCATGTTGTTGGTGAAAAGCACAGTATTTGGTCAGGTTGTGTTTTGGAGGAAGAGGATTGGGCAGTGGGCGTTGTTCTAACAGCTTCAGATGCCCTTTTCTAATTAGGACCCTCAGGGCTGTAGACAAAGACATATAGAGCGATGTGAATACCCTCTGGCCTCGGGCCTGATGGCTTGCGGTTTAGGAGGTTGTATTGGATGTACCGGTAAAGGGGCTAGCAGTCTTGGGCGTGGTGGTGGCAGTATTCACGTCTGAAGGCCTTGCAGCTGCACTGCTGCTAGTAGTCACATTAGAACTGCGTGTAAATGCCCTCTTGGGCTACTCCTTCTCGTGGTCTATTAGACCCTATTTCATTGCGTCCTCTATTTGCGCCCCTATTTCATGGAGGTCAGCAAAAGTAGACAAAGGCAAGACTATCATTTTCTGTAATAATCTTCCTTGCAAATTACGGACCACCATTCTGATTTGGTCCTTTTCAGATGGCCTAACAGTCATCATAGAGGCCTTGGCCCTCCACCAGGTCATAAAATCCGAGAAGCCGTCATTCGGCTCTTGGCGAGTTGCATCGAGATCATGAGTTGTAACCTTTGTCTAACTATTGTAGGAGTACTGTGCTATGAAGGCCTCGGTCATTTCCTCTAAATTTCTCTTCACAGAGTCTTCAAGCTTAGCATATCAGATGGTCGTTATACCCGACAGGGTCCGGCCAAAGAGCGACAGCTTCTGTAGTTTAGTGAGACCCATGGGTCGTAGGATGTCAGAGAATAGCCGAAGATGGACCATACAATCCCCAGAACCGTCAAACTGGTCTATATGCGACATCCTGAATCTATCTGGCAACGTCACCGCTAAATTAGTATAGCCATCCTCAATATCAAGGATCGAATTCACGCCCTATGCCCATTTAAAGAGCTTTTCCAACTTGCTCACTTTCAGTGCAGTAGGGTCGACCTCAAATTCAAACGGCGCCTCTGTCGGGTAAACCGGTGCCTTGGAGATCTGAGGTGGGATAGGATCTGCCTGAATGCCTGCATTTTCTTGGACATTGATTGTGACCCTGGGTGCTGGAATTCCCATTGGGGGTGCATGGGATGCTGAGGCTACTGCAGGTTGCGGCTGCTGTTGTTGAAGCCTGTCTATTACCTTTACTTGGCAGGCTACAACCTCGGCTTGACGAGCTGTGGTTTCAGCTTGTCGGTAGCATCTAGCTGTATGTTCTCAATAGTCTGCTGGAGTTGACGAAGCATGTCTTCCATGTTGACTGGAGGACTTTGAACTGCCGGAACCGGTGAATACTCTATGTCTAGAGTAGAAGTAGATGATTAAGCCTGACTGGGCATAGGCGATGTAAATGGTGACTGCTGAATTGGCGAATTCTGCTGAATCCTCCTTCGTCTAGTAACCGGCGGGAGTGAAACAAACACTGTCTGTCCCCTAACTAGATCCCCAGATTTGCAAATCCTTCTAACTCGGGTCCAGAGTGCTTGGGGGGGTAACAGAATCGTCTGAAGCAATGGTGAAAGACTACCTTGCAAAAAGAAAATAAAGCAAAAAGAAACAAAAATCATAAACCGCATAGCACCTCAGCTCAGACAGAAACAACACGCAGTTGCGATCATAAGCTGGAGAACTATACTCAAACACTGATTTTTGCCCCAAAGTTGATACCTAGACTTGTAACTGATACATACATTCCTGTAGAGTTTCACTCTAAAAGCACATATCAAGCAAGTAAGAACCAAAACACCCCTATGATGAGGTAGGGTTACCCTGCCCTAATTTCATTAGGAGCTAGGGATTCACTACGCAAAATAAGAGGTTTCATACAATCCTGAACTCGAGTGAGCAACCTGTCCTATTTTGGAACAGTCTCTACGGCTTCCGATATGCAACTAGGCTGATTGGCCAAAAAGGGTACCTCAGCAAGACTACCTAATATACCTCTCACACCTAATACCGAGAAGTGAAAGGAGAATCAAACGGTAAAGCGGTAGTCCAGATCCAAGGGTTGTGTTCCCATCGTCGCAGAGCCCGTAACCGATTAGCCTTTTGGCAAGCTTTTCCAAGCGAGCCTCCAACAAATCGTTCAGGAATAGCAGATGGCAAACATTGTGACTTAAGTGCACTAATGCAAATGCAAATGCAAAGAAACACATAAGCGTAAATAAAACAACATATCATGAGTTTGAGTTAAGTTATCTAAATCCCCAACAGAGTCGCCAGAAACTGTGGACTCGCCTTTTTCTCACGCCCCGCCTTTCGGGAAGGTTGAAAAGAAAGCCTCACAGTTCGGACTCCCGCGGTTCTGAATCTAGTCTCACAAGTGCAATGTGAACTGATAAACACCAAAGAGTCTAAATCCGACTGTAGACACCCCATTTTTGACCAACCTTAAGACTCAGACGTCATCGATTGAGCGCTCAGTGATAGTGCATGTCATGCTCGTTTCGAGGTTTCAGAGTTTTGGCCGAGAGCCTTGCCTCCAGGCCTCTGAACTCTTTGTGCTTCAGCTCGGTTTGTGGACCAAGTTTGGTTTTTCCTTGCCTGAGGGAGGGAGAGGTCTTGTAGACCACTCTTTTGTGGTCGTAGACCACTTTTCCCGTTTGGAGACTAGTTTCCGGTTTTTGGAGCCTTCGGTCGCGCGCCTTGTCTCGGGACCGCTTAACTTTCTCCGTTTGGCGTGGTTTTTGAACCACACCTTGTTTCCTTGGCCTAGCGGGCCACTGTGGTTTGGGAGACCACTTTTGTGGTCGTAAACCACTTTTGGTGCTCGACAGCTAGTTTTCGAGGCCCCCGGCTGTGCGCTTTGCCTCCCGAACTTTCGTCTTGCATCCGTTTTGGTTTGTTTTTGGTACAAACATTGTTTTCCTTGTTTGGAAGGTGGTACAAGAGTGGGAGATCAGTATTTTCCCTTGGAGACCACTTTTCCTCCTGCCAGCCAGTTTTCTGGTCTGACAACTGGTCTCCCTCATCTTTGGACCATCAAAAGTGGTCGGCCACCAGACCATTTGCTTGTTTTCATCCTCTGGACTTTCTCCCACCGTGGCTGACCAGTTGTCGTTCTGGGGGGCCACCTAAAGTGGTCGGCCGACCACTTAAGTAGCTGGTCGACCACTTTAAGTGGTTGGCCACTTTTTGTCACCTTTTTGGAGATATTTTCCTCCAGCTGGCACAGCTGGAGGGCACTTAGACCATCCTCCATACACGTGTATGGAGGGATGGCCTTGAACCTTAGCTTCTTCAAGAAGCTTTGCTTTTGGTTCTCTATAAGAGAGAACCATCTCCTCCCTCCTCTAGGTTCAGAAAAATCTCCCTTGAGCTATAGATATAATCTTGTATCCATATCTCTCTTTTGGCTCTTGTTTTGTGCCTTAAAGTGTAGATTTGTCATACTTTTGTACACAAACACACTCTCAAACACCTTGCTTGTGTTGCTGAGGCTTCTTGAAGTTGTTTTTGGTGTTCTTAGGCTAGTTTGAGCTCAAAGAGGTTGCTGGAGTTGCAGTAGTAAAGAAGGTCTTAAAGGGTGTGAGTCTTTAACCCTTAAATCCCCTATTCTTGCTTAAGCTTTTAGCCTTATTTGCATACTGTTTTAAGCTTAGCTCTTAACTAGAAAAAGTTCTATTTTTTCATGATTAAGAAGTTTGTTTAAGGTCACTTTTTCGTTGGGGGTGATCTACCCCCTCTTAGGCCTTGTTAGGCCTCTTTTAGAGCCATTCCTCTAGGCTCTTGTTGTAGCCTTTGCATGACCTTTCTACCACTGAAATTCAGAGGATTTTCAGTGGTGGAAAGGTGGTTTTGGGGTCTTAAATAGGAGAGGGTCATCCCCTCTCCTTGCATTTTGAATACTTGCTTCATTAGCCTCATGTGTGAGCATGTTTGTTAAGTTTATGTTGGCCATATCTTAGCATGTATTTGTGGTTATTTTGCTGTGACATGCTACTGTTTTTACTTGGTTTTGTCACTCCATACATGGCTTATACACTTGTAATGTAAATCACACAAACTAGTCTTTATATGCTTCATGAAGTAGCATGTCATTCTAGCTTGATTTGAGTCCATTTCAGCATGTTCTTGGTGCTATTTTACCATGTCATACCTTTGTTAGGATTTGGTTTGGTCACCTCTTGCATGCTCCATGCACTTGTAGTGCAATTCCATGAATTAGCCTAACATGCATCATGCTTTAACATGTCATTCTAGCATGCTTTTGGCTTAACTCTAAGAAGATTTTGTCTATGTTTTCACATGTTTTAGCTCTGATTTTGGTTGTTTTGACCATGCATGACTTGCTTTGTATAGCCATGGTTCAATCTAGCGTATTAGCTTTGTGCATCAAGTCTGTTAGCATGCTTTACTTGGACTATTTGAATGATTTAGCATCATTTATTATGTGATTTAAGTCCATGTTTCATGCTCATGCACTTGCATTTATCACTCATTCAATGTGTTGGAGGGTTTGCCCCTTTATGCCTTAACATGAATAATTGCGTATGCCTTCTTGCCTTAGCTTGCGAGCCATCATTTCAGTACTTATTTGGGGTTATTTTGCCATGATATAACTCTAATTTTTGTTGGTTAAGTCATCACATGCTTGGTCTTAATAGGTGTAGTGTAATCCACCTTATTTGCCTTGTATGCATCATGCCTTATGCCCTTCATGCTAGCTTGTCTTGGCTTCCTTCCATGCATGTTTTACACTCATTTTGACATGTTCTAGGACTGTTTTAGGTTGCCTTGGTCAAATGCTTCATGCTTTGTATAGCTGTAGTGCAATTGGCCTTGCTAGCTTTGTGCTTTGTTGACTCATGCATGCTATCTTTGAGCTATTTAGATGATTTGGCATCATTTAATACTACATTTTAGAGTTTTTAGCATTGCCATGTTCCCACTTCATTCACTCTTTAAGTGTCTTTGAGTGTTGTGCATTGTTGCCTAGTTTATGGTTTAGCTTGTATGCTTGCATGCCTAGGTCTTTGAACCCTCATCTCAGCATGTTTAGGTCTTTGTTTTGACCTAGTTGAGCTCTGTCCATGCTTAGTTCATGCATATTTGCCATGTATTGCATGCCTCCTTTGTAGTCCTCTTTACTAGCTTAATGCTTTAAGGATCATTGCATGCTTTACTTGTGTTGATTAAATGATTTGGCATCATTTCTTACTTCATCTCAGTGCATTTAGTGTTGTTACACTTCCGCATTTATCACTCCTTGAGCCTTCTTGAGGGTTGTGCTCTTAGGCCTACTTGGTTAGCCAATGCATTGTGCATGCATGCTTTGTATTTTGTGCATTTGTTTTGGTGTTATGGCCACTAATTTGGGCATAGCTGAGGTCTATCCATTTTGGTTTAAGTCCATTGAGCATTGTGTATGCCATGTCACATCGCATCGTGCATGTTATGTTATTGTTTGCATTGCGCATGCCATGCTCTCGATTCGCATTGTGTATGCCATGATCATATTGCATTGAGTATGCCATGATAGTCATTGCATTGAGTATGCCATATTTGTTCATTGCATTTGTGTATGCTATGTTCATTTGCATTGTGCATGTTAGTTGTTGTACATGTTGTTGCATGCTTATGTTGCCTTGCATTGAGTATGCTTGTCCCTAACATTGCTAAGTTGCCCTTATTGCATTGCATTGTGCATGCATGCATGCATTAGCATTGTTTGCATGCCATTAGCCTTGTTAGGTTGCTCATGTTGTATTGCATGTTTGCATGCTCGAGTCACATTGTGTATGCCATGTTATGTGTTGTATTGTGTTTGGAATAGGTGTTAGTCCAAACACAAGAAATGAGGGACGTTTCATACTTGAAGTGATGAAATGTGCCTTAATTCTCGATCGCTGACGCTCTTGATCAAGCATGATAGAGTTTTAGGCCTTATGTGTTTACTTGTGCATTCATTTTACATTGAATTGTGCAACTTCGCTTCTCGGCCATCACGTATTGAAATGCGCGATTGGTGGCCCGAGGGTCGAGAACCGTACTCCCTTGAGTTCATGACATGATAGGGAGAGTGGTTGTGCACACATATCTTGCAAATACATTGCCATGCCCTTTCTTGCTCTCTGTTGCAGCAAATTGCAGTTCAGCAGCAACAACTGGTCGGCCAGCCAAAAAAACTAGCTGGCCGACCACTTTTTCTAGCTTTCTGCAAGAAAAATGGTCGGCAGGTGGCTGGAGAGACCAAAAGTGGTCGGCCACCGTCCCACAGGTCTCCCAAGGTGGAGTTTCAGCTTTCTGGAGCTTGGTGCAAGTTTCTGAGGACAATTGAAAATAGAGGCAAGTCGGGGCATCGCGTTGGATTTTCAAACGAGACGACCGGGCTTGCATGCATTCCTATCCCTTTGAGGCTCCTGTTTTACTGCTTTATTTAGCTTCTTTACTTAGCTAGATTAAGCATTCGTTTTGTACTTTAATAGTTAATGCGTTTAGCTATTTCAATTTGTTTTGTAATAATTAGTTAACTAGGATTAGTTAATTAGTTCGTTTTGTAATAATTAGTTTAATTAGCTTAGATTAGTTAGTTAGCTTCTTATTCGGTCCCTCCGTCGAGAGGGCGTATTGTTGTAATTAGCATGCGTGTGATGCATGTCTTCCAACTCCCATTTCTTTCTCCCTTTTACTTAATCGCTTACAATGGTTAGTTTTAGGGCATATTTCATTTAGCATACCTTATGCTTCGCATGGGTGCATCCATTCATCTGTTTTGCATGCACCGGGCTCGGCGCATCATGCTAACTGCATTGTATTTTCAATACATTTACTTGAATACATGTATCAAGTTGCATTTCATATGCCATTTCTAGAATAGCCGAGCCTATTTTAGTCGCATTCTCGCATGTGTTGCATTAGCCATCTTAACATGAACTAGGATCATGCATAATTTCTAACTAGTTCTCTGTTTTGGCTTGGAGTACACTGTGAGTGTTTATGCTTTAGCATACTGCATGTGTGTTAATGTTGCCATGAAAGCATGCTTGCCATGAGGCTAACTGCTTAAGTGTTTACCTGCCTGAATGCCTGTGGGTGAAGGTTGGATTACTTGAATTGGAACAATTCATCAAATTCCTGTTTTAGCCTACTTCCGAGTAGCAAACTTCAAACTATTTTCAAACAAACGAAGATGCAATGTTTTGTTCCAACTTAGGCGATCTAGTCTATACTTGTATGTTGTACGCATCACAAAGTAATTCTAGGTTAAATAAACGGAATAAGAACACATGTGTTTTCAAAAATAAAATATCATACTTAGTAAAGGCCGATCTTTTGATCGGGCGAGCGGGGGTGCTCATTGCATGACCTTCCCCTCTCGTACCCAAGTTCCCGAGCCGAGGCAACTTTGGTGATGACGGACATGTGGCCTTAGGCACGAGTCAGGGTTTCCTAAATTCCTCTAAAATAAAATATTTAGGTCGCGACTCTGTATCTGGCAAAGCAGTCCATGTTTGGCACTTCTTTATTAAAATCAGTTTTCCAAAACGATTTGCCGGATTTGGACTCTTTGGTGATTTATCGATCTTACATCGCATATTGTGAGATTAGATTCAGAACCGTGACATTGAGTCCGAACTATAGTAGCTCAAAGAACAAAACGAGATTTGCGCCACCTCTCGCGGTGCGCGCGGATGTCAGGGAGTTCCCGGGAGCGCATCTATACCGATAAATTGTTTTGGAAAATTGATTTTGAATTAAAAAGTGCCAAAATTGGACTACTTTGCTAAATACAGAGTCGCCACCTAAATATTTTATTTTTGAGGAAATTTAGGAAATCCTGACTCGTGCCAAAGGCCATGTGTCGTCATTACCAAAGTTACCTTGGCTTGGGAACTTAGGTACAAGAGGGGAAGGTCCTGAAATGAGCACCCCCGCTCGCCCGATCAAAGATCGGCCTCTACTAATCATGATATGATTTTTATAAACATTATGTGTTCTTATTCCGGTTATTAGCTAACTTTACTATGTGATGTGCACAAGTAAGTATAGACTAGTCGCAAGACTTGGAACAATTCAACTCATGTTTGTTTTCGAAAATGGTTTGAATTTGCCACCTCAAGTAGGCTTAAAGATGCGGATTTGCCACCAAACACAGTGGGCTTAAAACATGATTTGCCACTCAACAAAGTGGGCTTAAAACATACATTTGTTGAATCATTCCAATTCAAACAACAAGCCTTCATTCATAGGCATTCATGCAGTTTATCAAATAAGCACATAGCCTCATGGCAAACATGCTGGACATGGCAACATTCACACTTATGCAAGTATGCTAAAGCATAAAAACTCACTGAGTACTCCAAGCCAAAACAAAACTAGTTAGAAAGATGCATGATCCTAACTATACAAGATGTCTAATGCAACACATGCAATACACAATTAATAAGCTCGGCTACTATATGGCATATGAATCGATTTGAACAACATGCTATTAAACACGTATCCAAAGAAGTATTGAAAGTGTAATGCAGTTTGAATGATGCGACAAGCCTCGGTGCATACAAGACAGATGAATGGATGCAAATATTCAAGCATAAGGTATGCTAATTGAAAATGACCCTAATCTAACCATCAAAAGCGATTAAAATGACCCTAATCTAGCCATCAAAAGCGATTAAATAAAATGGAGAAAGACGTGGGGTTGGAAGACATACACACATGCACACACACACACTTATTACAACATTACGCCCTCGCGAATGAGGGTCCGAATGAATAAAAGCTAACCAACTAGCTACGCTAATTAAGCTAAGCTAATTATTACAACATAGTATTTAACTAACTACTCTAAGCTAATTAAATATTATAATACTTAACTAACTAACTACAAAACAATTAAGTTAATTAATTATAACACGAATTAAACAACTAACTAACTAGACAAGTTAACTAAATGGCCTCGGGAAATGAGGGATGCATGCATGCTCGGTTCCTCCACCCGAAAAGCCACCGTTTTGCTGCTGCAAGCCTCGGTTTGCATATTTGAACACCAAAACTTCTGCCAAATTCCAAAATACCTCTACTCTACCTCAGGAACACACTGTGCAAATTTTCATTGCTGGCCGACAGGGGGCCTGTCGGCTACCAATGGTGGCCGGTCAGCTACTGGTGGTGGCTAGTCGGCTACTGATGACATGAACTCCGCTTTTTGCTGCAACAGAGAGCAAACAAAGCAAAACAGTGTATTCTCACAAGTTTGTGTGTACTGTTTACACTCCTTATCATCAAACAAGCTCAAAGAAATGAAACTTTTCACTCTCAAACCACCAATCAAGCAATTTCCATGCATGATGGCTAAAGAACCAAGTTTGTACAAGTTTAATGAGTGCCAAACAAGACACAAAATGACCATCACCCTATCATGCATGATCAAGGGTGATGGTGACCAAGGAAAGTGGCACATTTCATCACTTTTGAGTATTAAATGTCCCATTTTCCTTATGTTCGAATCAGCGTCCGATTCGAACACATGCAATGCAACACGAAAGATGCTTATCTTGTCTCTTTTACTTGTCCAATTTTTGTTTACTCATTTTAATTACCAAAACTATTCTTTAATTGATTTGTCCATTAGTGAGTGTCCTTTAATGGAAAGATGGCTCAAACAACAAGTTGCTTTGGGCATGAAAGAGGCATTACACTGTTGGTAATGAACCCCCTAAGGGATTAAACCATTAGGTGCAACACCTCCATTTCACTCTTAGGCAAACAAGAGGTTTAAAACCACTTTCAAAGCAAACAAAAGAATGAAGTATGGGGAAGATTGCAGAGATTTTAAGTGCTGAAATGAAGTGTAAAACAACACTAAAACATGCTATTAACTCAAAACAATGATGATCAAAGCATTAAAATATCAAGCTAGTGAAGGAGATTAGCACTACAACTATGCAAAACAAGCCTCAACTGAACTAACCAGCACAAAACAAAGCCAAAACAAGTTATTTCAGAGGCAAAAACATGCTGGACTTAAGCTAAATTAAGCTAGAAAAACATACTAACATGTGAAGCTATCTAGGCATGCAAACAAGACACAAGGAGGGGAGGCTAACCCCTCCAATTTTTGACTTCAAAACAAGGTTTTTACCAATGAAAAATCTCTGAAATTCAGTGGTTAAAAGGCCTAAAAAAGTTGATTTCAAAGTGATGAAAAAAAGGTACAAAAGCTTAACAAGCAAAGGAGCAAGAAAGGTGGACCACCCCCTAACTCGAAGAGACCTAAAACCAACACTTTTAAGTCACAAAAACAGAGTTTTTGACAATTCAAAATCAGCCCAAAAACAGTTGGAAAAGATGGCAAAACAAAGATACAAAATAAGCTTAAACAAGGTAAGTACTATACCTTTGAAGCAAAGCACAAAAATAGCCAACAATCCAAGCTCAAACCACCTTCTAGAGCTCACACAAGACTCCAAGTAATCTCAGCCTAAATGTGAGAGTATTTGGTTAAGGGTTGATATGCAAAAGCTAAGGACTTATAAGCAAATGTGTACAAAATATCAAGAGAGAGAGAGAGAGATTTTTTCCTCTAATTTTTCTAACCCTCCAAAATGGGGGAGGAACCCCCCTATATATAGAAAAATCACCCCTTGAGCTTAGAAACACCTCACCATACACATGTATGGAGATCCAGCTCAGTGTGCAACAGCTAGCACAGTTGTCAATAAATATCTGAAAAAAGGCACTGGTGGCCATCGACCACCACTGATAGCCGACCGGCCACACCCATAGCCGACAGAAACACCCCATGGCCGACAACCTTGGGTGGTGGCCGACAGGTCACCAAGAGGTCCAGACACCAAGTTTTGGTCCAAAACAAGGCATAGAAAGAACAAGGTTCAATGGCTCAAAGACAGGGTGTTCCGCCGAGGACTTCGGGTGCTCAAAACGAACACAAACACACAATCATTGAGTGTACAAGCGATGACGTCTAAATCTTGAGGATGGTCAAAAATGGGGTGTCTACAGTTAACTTTCTAGAGGCCATCATGAGAGCTAGAGCCAGTTTTTCAAGCAGCAGATATCTTGACTTGGTGGGGAACAATGTTTTGCTGACATAGAAAATAGGGAGGTGTTGTATTCCCTCGACTCGAACTAGTACCACGCTGACCGAGTCTTGAGAAATAACCAAGTAGAGATAGAGCTCTTCACCTGGCTGTGGGGTGACTAGGATTGGGGCAGAAGATGCCAGAGCTCGATTGCATTCCTTGTCCAAAAAAAACTTGGCTTTCAAAGTCTTGAAAAAGGGTCTGCAACGATCTGATGACTGACTGATAAATCTGTTCAGTGAGGCTACCATTCTGACAAGATGTTGCACGTCCTTTGTGGAATCTTAATATGTGAAGGGTCAACTTCAATTCCTCGATTGGTAACCAAAAAGCCCAAAAATTTTCCAGTTCTTACTCCAAAAGCACACTTGGAAGCATTTAACCGCAACTTGTGGTGTTTGAGGATGGCGAACATATCGGCTAGGTCACCAACGTGCTGAGATTCATCCTTACTTTTGACCACCATGTCGTCGATATAGGCCTCCATGGTGCGGCCAAGTAAAGGAGCAAACATTTTTGTCACCATCCTTTAGAAAGTTGGCCCGGCATTCTTAAGGCCAAAGGCATAACCTTATAGCAGTATAGGCCTCTTGGCGTGGTGAAGGATGTGATCTCTCGGTTTGGTTCATACATGGCTATTTGGTGGTAGCCACGATATGCATCGAGGAAGCTAAACCTTCGGTGATTAGTGGTAAGATCCACCAGCCGGTCAATTCTTGGGAGTGGAAAGCTGTCCTTGGGGCATGCACTGTTGATTGTCTTGTAGTCAACTCATACTCGCCATTTTCCATTCTTCTTCGGTACTAACACCATGTTAGAGATCCATCTGGGGTATTGCATCTCTTCGATTGCCCCAGCCTCCAATAAGTTTTTGACCTTCACTACCACTACCTCGGCATGGTGCAAGGCTGAGCGCTGAGTTCTCTGTATAGCAGGCCGAGCGTTTGGGAAGACATTTAGTTGATGGCAGATGAAGTTTGGATTGACGCCAGGCATATCGTAAGGTGTCCATGCAAAAACTTCAATGTTGGAGACCAAAATGTTTACATAGTCCATCTGCTCGGTGCTGGACAATGACGAACCAAGGGAAAGAATTTGTTCGAATCATTCTCATTAATTCGAACCTCCACTAAATCTTCTACTGACTTCTACCCAGCCTTTCTCCCCACATCTTCCAGGACCTCTTTCCTTTCTGGCCCCTCTATCATTTGGACAAAGCCTTTAGCAACTCAGGTGCCCTTTACCGCAACGAAGCATTATTTTGACGTTACTTGGTCCCCCTAACCTTTTCAATTTGTCTGGTTAGGGAAGTGAAGCGCATGACCTAGTGGTAAGTTGAAGCCACTACTCGCATGGTGTGCAACCATTCCCTCCCCAAGATCAGGTTGTATGTCGATGGGACCTTCAGTGCCTAGAACTTAACTTGCTTTGTGACTGACCCCGCTTTGACTGGCAATATGATCTTCCTGACCGGCCATTCTGGCTGTGAGTTGAAGCTGACCAAAGGAGAGGTTGCGGGGGCCAAGCCTTTGTCCTCTAACTTCATCTGCTTGAATGTGTCGTAGTACATGATCTCGACCAAACTCCCCTGGTCGATCAAAATTCGTTTGATGTCAAAGTCTTTGATACGGAGAGTCATGACCAACACGTCATTATAAGGGATTTGAATTCTTTCCAAGTCTCTGATTGAAAAGTCATGATGTCATGTATCTCAGTCTTCTCATTCTTTACGGCAGGCTGAATGGATAGCACTTCCCTTATGTGCTCAGCCTTTTTAATCATTCCTCTGAGCTCACATACTCGCCCCGGCTCAATGATTCCGTGAATGACATTCATAACTCCTTGGAGTGCGGCATCCAGAATGGCTAGCCCATTTGGCTCGGCCTACCCCTGAAGGACTACCTTCATGTCATTGTCAATGTACTGGTCTAAATGTCCTGCTGCGACCAACTCTTCCAATTATTATTTTAATGGCACGCAGTCCTCTATTCGGTGGCCTCTTTTTTTGTGGAAAGTGCAGCAATACCTTGAGTTGAATCCCCTCTAAGCATCCCCCAATTTTGCTGGCCATCGAACATATGGCTCGCCTCGGATCTCACTGAGGATGCGATAAATTGGAATTTTGAAGACAGTGGTAATGTCGATTCGTGCCTTCAACTTTCTCTTGGCATCTTCCTCCTTATTGTGAGGAGCGTTAGCCCGGTCATTCCTATGGCCCTTATTTTTGTCATTACGGCCAGCACCACGGTGTTGCTTTCTGCCTCGGTTGTTGGGACGGTTATCCTCCTGCCCTACCGAGTAACCTTCTCAGTCACACGTTTGTCTGGTACCACCGGATTTGCCTTTTCGGTAGCCATGGCGGCATCATCCTCAACTCAGATGTACTCGTTAATCTGTTGCATCAATGATTCCATGGTTATAGGTTGGTGTATCGTAAGCAAGCCTTACAGTCTATGTCCGACTGGTAGGCCTTACTTGTACTAGGCGATTGCCACGTTAGTAGGGCAATCGAGGATCTCATTGTAGATTTCCTAATACTTGGCATTGTATGCTTTCAAAGAATTGCCCGATTCCATCTTGATATCCAGCAGGTGGTCGACCTCCTTCGGTGTTCGAGTATTGGTCTTGAACCTAGTGACGAAGGCTTCCGCTAGTTGTTGTCACCCCTCGATACTCCCCTCCGACAGCCTTTCAAACCATTTCAGGCCCAACTCCCCCAAACTTGCTGGGAATATAAGGCACATCAAGGCATCGTTGCGCCTCGGTCCTAGTATTACTTACCGGTAATGACTAATGTGCATGTACTGGTCCGTCTTACCATCGTATTGGGTGAACTTAGGTTGATGGAATCCAGCGGGGAGTGGTGTGCTCTTAATCTCAAGAGACAGAGGGGTGGCTATGAGCCTTGCCAAGTCTCTATCCACTGGCGCTGGGATCACCATTCTGGGTGGCGGCATGGCCACTTCTTCACTGGAATGGATTCTGGGATTCAGCCTCTGTAGCTCCGACACTCTCTGGGCCTCTCAGCGGCATGCACGTTCCTCCAAGATGTCCCTTAGGTCCTCTAAACGGGCGGAGTAAGAGTATCTCGACGTCGTCAACGGACGTGAGGGACTGTAGCTACTGTCTCGTGTGCATGACTTCTCTACTGGTGGGTCAGAATCGCCAACTCCATAGCTTTTGGTAGTGGAGAGGGAGGGTGTCCCTCACTGGTTCTGACTGCCTGAGTGGCGTGGTTAGGTGTGTTCACTGTGGTTTCCCACTCTAGCAACACCCTTCCCTTTGATCTGTCAGTTCAACGTCTCCATCTCAACCGCCATCTTGGTCTCTTATTTTGTGCTCCAGGCGTTGAGCGTACTACTCTCCTAGTTGCCAGTGCCCTTCAAGACTCTGTGAATGGTCAGTGCTCCTTGCGCGTTTGTCTCACCCATCTTTGGGTAGCGCTCTAGAGGAGGTCTTCAGGTCCGCCATGGTTGGAATGGCGGGAGGGCCATCTTTTCTCTGAATTGATTCTGGAGTGATGCCGTTGACGACAGATAGCGGGGTGTTGTCGTTGTTCACTATGGGAAATAGTCAGAAAAGCTTGGAGGACAAGGTTTTGTCTGTCAAAGATTTCCTACAGACAGCGCCAATTGTACGAGAGAGAAATATTCGCCTCGCTCCGTACTTCCTCGCTACCAAGCTCGTCTCACTCCGTTAGAACTCTGTCATGCTGTAAATAAAACAAAGGTGACCCAGTAGGTGGGTTTGCCGAAAAAACCCTCCGACAATCAAGTTAGCTTTTTCGGAGAAGAGAGAAAGCAGAGCACTGTATAGAGAGAGAGAGAGAGAGAGTTATTGAAAAATTGTTTACCCCCAACGTCTGTATGCGCCTCCTTTTCTAGGCTGGCTATGCAGTCTCAGAGATTGTGGGAGCACTACCTCTACTGTCCTTCACTGGACAGGCGATTGTGCTCCCGTCTACATTCTTGACACGTGTAGAGACCAAAACTACCAAATAGTATTTGTCGCACCGCCAAACGGTATGGACGCATACCAGGAGTGGATTCCTTTCTTCTCGCCATTGGTCTACGTGGACTTCACAACCATGTTATTACTTAGGTTGCACCAAAGATATTTCCATTGAACACTTCCATTCTGAGCTAAGCTAGGACGGCGTTCGAGTCATAGTCGTGCTCGGTCAATACCAAAGCAACCTTCCCTTAGACCGGTCAACCGTGGGTACACAATCAATCTTCTCGGCTGAACAGCGCGGTCAGGGCACACATCACGCCCTTCGTGTAGGCACTATGCCATGCCTAATCTGGCCGACCTTGTGACAATTCCATGATCCCTACAACTGAGGTGCCAAAAGATGGCCCAGTCCAAGACCAAGGCCCATACTAAGGTAGCCCAGTCGAGGTAGCTTGTCACAACACGAAACCCCATGTTGGTACAGTTTGGCCCAACACTACATTTTAGGTTCCTCTAGCACGGCCCAACACCATGTTTCGTGTTGGCACAGCTCGGCCCCCTGTTTGGCACAAATATCCCTCTCACTAGATATTTTTATTAAATTCAATATATGTTTTTACTAAATTTAATGCACTTTTTAACTATTTTTAAGATTTTTTTTTTTTTTAGATCGACAAAAATTAGTTGTTAGTTGTTAGATTAGGGAGTAAACCTCCCCACCAAGGGAATTTTCATCTTAATTTCAATATGGGTAAATTATGCAAATAGTCTATGTAGTTTACATGATGTGTCAATTTGGTCCCTGTTGTTTTAATTTGTTCGATTTTTCTCCTTAATTTAACGGATTGTGTCATATTGATCCAATAAATAATGGCCGTTAGGTTTGGTGGATAGAAACTCAAACAATGT
>CM069909.1:111721533-111861449 GCA_036172215.1 Camellia granthamiana | reverse complement strand
ACTTTGTCCCTTGATATGATTATTTTTAGTGGACACATTAATTATATGATTTATCTTCAAAGTAATGGATAATTTACTTATAGCAGAAGGAAGTAACTTAAAAACAAATCTTAGTTTCAAACAAATATTTGATGAAACCAAATCTACTCTGTTGAATTGGACCATAAGGGAAAAGGCAATGGGAGCTTATAGAAGTAGTGAAAGTTAGCATGCAATTATGTGGACAAAATTAAGTACATATTTTAATGTTGTCTTTTTTTTTTTTTTTGGTAAATAGATTATAGTTTAGTGTGCCCATGAGCATTTGAGTACAAATTATATTTGAATTTTAAATATAAAATTAAGTAAATAATTTATTTTAATTTTTTTTAACAAAAAAAGAGTTTGTGTGGCTGTGGGCATTTCATAGCGGCAACAAGTTTTAATCTATATTTATCTATCTATCTGTACTATCATCAAGGGAAATTTTTAATTGATGTAGTGAAACCTTACTCTCCTCATGCCACGTGGTAGTGTTTATTGTTTTTAAAAAAAAAAAAAAAAAAAAAGAAGTTACACAAACCCATAACTATGGGTTTAAGGTAGGAGGACTTACACCACTTAAGCTGAGCACACATCATATTAATTTCATTATTATTTTTTTTTTATTCTTACTTATTTAAATTACACACGTATCGCGCGTACTACCTGCTAATTTTATTAACTCTACACGTTGTTACTAAAATTTATTTTTCCTTTTTTTTTCCAACCTAAATGGTTTCACTTTTTCTTTTGTTTTTGTAGTCTGAAAATCTTTACTAGTCTCTTGGCCGAAAAATTAAAATAATGACATAAAAATTATTTCACAATTGAAAAAAAATTCAAAGATTTGTTCAATGCGTTGTGCCATCTATTATCTATTTTATACATAATTGATAATATTTAAAATTACCTTTCTTTATTAATTGATGTTCATAAATGTATTTATTTCTTCAATTATCTCCCCCCCCCCCCCCCCCCCCCCCCCCAACTTTCTTTATCTTGATCATTAGCTAATATAAATATAAATTATTTCGTTTAATTTCAACTTTCGAAAAACCAAAATCCATATAAAGTGAGTTAAAAATGTATAAAAACTGTGTTGAAAAAATTTGAAAGTTTTTTTTAAAAAAAAAAATTGTAAAAAGTGTTCTGAATTTAGTGATAACTATCTTGAGATTTACATATTTTTTGTCTTTTTAGTATCCTAGGGACACTTGTTACCAAAAAATCATCTTAAAAATAAGATTGAGAACAATATTCTTGTATGATAAGAAGATAAAACAAAGTAATCATTATTAAAGATTTGTGGGCCGTAACAAAAGTGCATTAGGATTTTTAAACCAAAATAAAACTCAAAGTTTACGCAAAAAAATTTACTTGAACACATAATTATGATACTAGGAAAAGTTATATTAACATTTTGAAGATTGGTTGATATTACCAACAAAAGCATACATGATAGAATTATTATTATTTTTATTTTTACCAGAACATATATTTTACCCATGCATCACGGGGTTTAGCAATAATTTTACATGTAAATGGAGAAAATGAAGTGTTCAATTATAGATCATTATATTGATTCATTTTCAAACCCTAATTGACTTTCCTCGGTAAGATCACAATATGTCAAAAACACAATTAGTGAATTTCATATATTGATGCCTACTCACATGTTGAAAGAATACATTGTCCCTTAAGTTACATCATTGTCCCAAGAAGCATGGTACATATTGGACCTTCTTAGGAGGGAACAAAAGTAGTTAATTAATAATATGTGTCACTATATTCTCCTTAATTATATGCTGCATTGAGTTCATTTGCTTTGTGCTCAAGATATTTCATTCCACCAAATATTATAGTTTATTTCTTTCTTTTTACAATAATTAACTTGAGCAAACAAGATCACACATATTTCAAAGGAACATTCTAGCATCAATGATGCTAGTTTGAATCATTTTCTTATAGATGGACTTTTGAATAAGTGGATTTGGTTGTTTAATTGATTTGTACCATCTTTCCCACTGCCTTGCACTAACAACTCATGATGTTATATATGAACTTTTGATCTTCATTTGAATATATATATATAAATTGTTAGTGCCCTTGGAGTATATATAGTTCCACACTAATTACAATAGAGAAAATATATTCTTAAATAAAATTTATATTATCACAAAAATGATGTGATTGTAGTATTTATGTAATTAATAATCATCTTAATGATTTCTTTATTTTAAAAAGATATGCTCATAATGATATCATATTATTCTGTATATTTTTCCGATTTATATAGCATTCCTTATTGCAATATTGGTGCAAGATACTTTTTAAACATCATAAGAAGTCTTGTTTTATTTATTAATAAATAATTAAGTGAATTAGCAATTTTTAATGATATTAGAAATATATTTCAATTAACAATTCAAGTAACTTTATTATTGTATAGGAAAGTAGTTAGAAATTTTATTTTTTTCCTGTTAAATTTTTTTGATGAGAAGCTATTTGTAATTTCAAAAACTATAAGGAACAATTTGTATTTTAAACAAAGTTTAGATGATGTGTTTGTAATTTATCTTTTTTATTATTATTTTTTACTTTTTTATACAGGAAATTGTTGAAAAGTCCACTCTAAGGAGGGTATAAGTCATTAGGTCCAGTGAATATTTTTTGTTGGTGAGAGGTCTACCCTTTATGAAATAGTTTGGTGTCTTTTTGTTTGTTCTGAAAGATATTTCATTTCTAATTTTATCCCAATTTATTAGTTGACATTTTTTTATTTGTTTAATTTTTTTAACTATCTGTTCAAATTTATTTCTATCTGTTCAAATTATTTTCTAGTTGTTCAAATTTTATATCTGGTATGTATTCAATTTTTTTGACTATCTGCTCAATTTTTTCCCTTTATCTGTTCAAATATCTTTCCAAATTTTGTTACTTGTTCAATTTTTACTTTTATCTATTTAAATCTATTTATCCAAATTTTATTATCTGTTCAAATTTTTCAGTTATCTGTTTAAATATATTTGTTCCAAATTTTATTATATGTTCAAGTTTTTTCCCTAAATTCTATTTATTGATTTTTTATATGTTCAAATCTTTGTTATCAAAATACACCAAGCCACTATTTGTTCAAATTTTGAATAGATCTGTCCAAATATTTTATTATCTCTCATTTTCATCTTCTTGTTCCAATCTGTTTCAACAACAACAAAATTGAACAGATTTGCGCACATACAAACACATACAAATCCTAACACAAATCCTCTCTCAAACCTTCTTACTCTACAGACTCACTCTCTTTATAGATTTCTCTCTCTTCATCTTCTTGGAAGCCTTCTCCCTCGAAACATCTCTTTTCATGGATCCTAACAAAAAACAAAGACTCTTTTCTGTGACTTTTGAACAATGTAATATAATAACTTAAAAACTAATATTTCAAAAATCTTAGATCTAAATGATATGGTTTCGAATGAAAATTTTTAATGAGAAAAGACTTTATATATTCGAATAAGAAATCTCATATTTGAAACATATGTTTTTGAATAAGAAATTTCAATAACATGAAGGCATTGGTGCTTTAAACTTCAAATCTTACCTTCTTGAGGGGAAAAGAGAGATGATCGGATCGGTTTTTTTCAAATCTAACATCACTGATCTCCAAATATTAGATCTACACATGTAGAGGGAGCAAACTGTTGAGAAAGCACTAGTTGATACTTCGTCACTGGGTTTGAGTGCTAGAGATGCAACAGAACAAGCCCAGATCGTACTTCCATGACCTCGAAGATAAGAATGAAGATGGAGAAGATCGAAGATTGAAGATGAAAAAGATCGAAGATGAACAGATCACACCCTCTACCATCGGAGATGAATATATTGCACTCGCCATATCAATCTCGCCACTGCCACCATCGAAATCGAGGTCAACTTCGACAAGCTTGGCTTTGTAAGACTAGGTCGATTAGTTATGATAGAAAAGATCTAGGGTTAGGGTAGGTGGATCTGCAGGAGCTGGCATTGGATCGGCAATGGTAGGAGTGCAGCGGTGATGGTGGTTAAAGTGACATGGTAACAAAAGAGTCGTCGCTGATGATGGCGGTGATGGAGGTGGAAATGATGAAAATGAATTTCAACAGAAGTTGTAGAGAGAGAGAGAGAAGGCTGAGAAGAGAAAGATAAAGAGAGAGAGAGAGAGAGAGAGAGAGAGAGAGCGTTTGGTGAAGTAGAGAGGCTCAGCGGCGGAAGTGAGGAACCCTAGCTCAACTCGTCACAGATGAAGAAGAGAGAGAGAGGGTGTATGTGTAACTCCCCAAAATAATAACAACAAACTACCTCATAATAGTCAATGGGAAAACAGAAGTTTATACAATATTAACCTTTCATTAATTCTTTTTTACCGTACAAAAGAAGATATATGACATGTGGTAATCACATGAAACAAAAGAAAATATAAATAAGTTTATGCCTTAATGGCTACATTTTTCCAAGCAGATACTTGGATACAACAAAATAAGTTAAACACAATACATATGAAGTCCAAGGCTTGTACAATAAATATTCACACAACAAAACTAAAAGAAGCTCTCGCTCTGAGGTCCTACCAAGTTACTTCCTTGGTGGAGGCATATTATCAGCACTTGAAAGTTATTTTTCACATAAGGTGAGCTAATGCTCAGTAGAGATACTTGAACACAATGTATGAAACTTAACAAAGCCATATGGTGAATGCATATGCATGCCATTTATCAAAAAGTTACACTTTCTCTTTCTAAACAATGCAATGCCATAATTATATATCAATTCATAAAACAATGCATTTTATATCAGAAAATAGGACAGTGGATAAATAATACTGGGAATCTTTAGATACATGTCTGTCAGTAGGCTATATAAGTACTACTAAAGCCATTTTACCTGTACTAATCTGAAGGATCGGCACCTAACTGCACAGGTTTATGGACTTTCACCAAGAACACACAAGCTAACATAATAAAACCATAACCACACCTCCTAACCTGATCACCAATGTATTCACCCATTTTTCTTAAAAATAATACATTCTCAATTTAGGATATGAAATAATGTTCAATGCAAAATGTATGAGTAAATGGTTTTCATTTAACCTATTTCTTATGCAATTTCTAGAATAATCAAACCATCTTCCACCGATAGTCCAAAACAGATATCCCCATATAAAAGATAAATTTTCCAACAAGCATACTCTCATAATTTCAATATAGGAGTGATCTTACTTATTTAACTCCACTCTTGTCATCAACATTTATATGTATGCGTATCATATCAAAACCGAACTTCTTCTCTTTGTTTCTTAGTTTCAAGAAATTCAATAATTTCTAACCAAAAATCTATACCTTTCAATAATGCCTTTAAAAGAGAAATATCCAAGATTTCAACAGAAATTAACAAGATAACCATCTTCACAACACCTCTCATGAATCCATTTGAAAGACCCTCTTTTATATTCCCAAAATCAAACCCAAATCAAAACCCTAAATCAAAACCCTCAATTCCAAATCACTACCCTTTTTAAAATACACACAACATAGCTAAGAATCATACAGAAAGGTTAAAGAAATCCCTACCTCAAGACTAGAAGAATTAATAAACAAGACTCAAGATTTGACGAAGTTGAAACTCGAACTTTATCCAATCAAAACGACTACCTCTACGTGCTCTGCACTTTTCTCCAAGGTACTATGGTGGAGAAATCAATGGATTAGGGTCTATGAAAGTATTTAAACAAGAACTAGAGAGAGAAAGTGAAGAAATTAGGTTTAGAGGTGTTTTAGAGAGAGAGAGAGAGAGAGGGATTAAAAAGTGATTGAAAATGACCTTTTCCCGATCTGATATACGTACAGATCACTCGAGCAACCAAACTACTGCTCGAGCATGAAACACAAGAAAGTGACACCGCTTGAGCGACCAAAACTTGGCTCGAGCGTACAATGACCCTCTCCCAAAAGTTTTGTAGACTACAAAAGATCGCTCAAGAGAAGAAAGTACCGCTCGATTGAAGATCACCATACTCTCAGTAGTTTTGCAAACGTACAAAAGTATTAAGAGAACCCAAAGACCACTCGAGCGACCAAACCACTGCTTGAGCGAACAAGAAAAGAAATAGATAGCAATTCTTATGAAAAACTAACTCTCAACCTGTTCAAGACACAACAAACAACTCCAAACAACCAAACCCAAATAAGAACAAGATAAGAAGGAGTATATACAACGATAAAAAGTATCGGATCCTAGATCCAAGAACATGAAAGAGTCGGGTCTAACCCGAGCTGTCATAGAGAGAAAGATAGATAGAGAGAGAGAGAGAGAGAGAGAGAGAGAGAGTATGTTTGGTTGGTTTCCACCATATACCATATATATAGGGGTACTCTGGTCATTTTGCAAGAAGTTATCTTTATAGACAAAGTATTTTAGAGTGTGAACCTTTGGGCACAAAAATTCTAAAATTAGATTTATGGACCGAGTATCCTTTTATTTTTATTTTTATTACTTTCCAAACAGATCGGTTGTTGGCTTTTTGGCTAAAATAGCTAAAAAGTCAAAATATCCAATCACATCACTTTCTCTACTTTTATGCATATCTTTTTTTTTATAATAAAAAGTCAAAAACTAATTAAAATAACCACTTCCCAGAATCCCTCTAGCGTTCTAATGTTTTCCATAGGGCTGAGTAAGGAATCCGTGAAATTCGTAATCCGATCCAGTCCAGTCCAGTCCAATCCGATAGATTTGGATTGGGTTTTTAAATCCGTGGTTCGGTTCCGGATTAAAAAATTAAAAATTCGTAGTCCACGGATTGATTCTGGATTGAACCCCACAGTTCCGGATTTGAACCGATCCGGACCATATGCAAATAGTCTATATTTTTATTATACACTCTCCCGCATAGTATCTTCTCTTATTCCATATAAAAGCTAAACTCAAACATAAATCCACATAGTACCTTCTTTTATTACTTTTGTTTGTTATTTTTTAATTTTAATTAGTAATTGTTTAAATACGTATGGTAGAACTAGTTTTATTATGATTGCATAAATTCTAATAGTATGACGATATTATAGAAAGACATGTTGCTATTGTGGAACTAATATAGTGTTGTGTTTATGTTTTTATGAAATTAAAGTGGTATATATATTTTTTTGTTATTTAATTATGTGAATCCGTGGTCCTAAACCGATCCAATCCGTGTTTAAATGGATTGGTTCGGATTGGTTCTACGATTTAAACGGATTGAATTGGTTTCAATTTTTCAGGAACCGTAGATAACGGATTGATGCTGGTTTTATCCCAATCCGATCCAATTCGGACCATGCTCACCCCTAATTTTCTAGCTGCCAACCTTCACATTCTCATATCTTGCGCGTGACAAACACGCTACACATTTACATCAATCAACAAAGGCTTGGACATAAACGGTGTACAAATCTCAGATCAAGCCGGGTTCATGCCAGATTCACACTACATAGTAAAAAAATAAAGTGTCATCTCAAACCCAGTTCGGTTTGATATCATGCCTATTTTAGCTATCCCAAGGCTAATATGAATTATTAATTCGACACTCGTTCACCAAACTCAATAAATATGAATTATTAATTTTGATTTTGATTTTTTATATTTATCTTGAATGTATATCAAATTATTTAAATTTTATTTATTTATTATTTGAATTTAGAACGATAACAAAATTGAATGATAAAATAAATATAATTTTTGTCAAATATTTTAATTTAAGCCCTAGAAAGACATATATATAGTCTTTATATTTTTTTACTTCATTTTATAATTGAAATAATATAAAATTATAATTAATATTTTATAAATAGACTAATCGAATTGGATTGAGCTATAACTCGTTATTTCAAGTCCAATCTGAATAGTCATTTGATAATTAATTATTTTAGCTGACTTTTTACTTTTTACTTTTTACAAAATGACATACAAAAAATAAAAAAGAATGATATAATAATTTATAATATTTTTTAAAATTTTTATCTAAAATCTCAAGTCGCCAAACTGCCGCTGGGCCATCAAAGGCAGTGTACACCATAGAGATGAGAAGCAAACAGAGTGATAAAAAAAAATATTTAAAAAAAAAAAAAGAAGAAGAAGAAGAAAAGAAAAGAAAAGAAACAAATAAAAGAAAATAAATTACGAGTTAATCTTATGTGATAGACTTAATTATTTATAAGTTTTGAAAAAAAAATTAATGTATCAATAAGGTCTAAATTACTTATTTTTAATCTAATAGTTTATAAATATATTGATCAATAAAAAAAATGAGTAAGATTTATAAATAAATAAATTTAGTAAATAGGGGAGATTCATAACAGAAATGATATATTCCTTCAACTTAAGAGTTCTAAAAAAATATTAATGGTCTGGAAAATTAAAAATAAACATAAAAAATCGAGATCAAAACATTATCCTCAGAGTTGGAAGTGTAGAAATGATTGTGTATTCAATGGTGCTCAACCAAAAATGGGAGAGTTGCAGGAATTAATTATCCTCAGAGTTGCTATTTGGCTCAAGGCTTCTTTCAAAGACCTCAATTTCTCTGTTACTGATTTTCTGTTCAACATTTATTAGATCAGGAAATGTATTGGTGGAAGGGTGTGAATTTGTCCTTTGCTGTGATGCTGAAGGGTGTGTTCTGTCCATTCATTGGTCCTGCTGTGATGCTCTGAAGGGTGTGTTCTGCTGTAGTGCAACAAGTCCAATGTAGTGTTGATGAGCAGTGGCATTTTGCTGCTGTGATCACTGGTGCAACTAGTCCTTGGTAGTGTTGATGAGCAGTGGCATTTTGCTGGGCAGTGTTGGGAGTTTAATTAAGTCTGCTGTTATGGATGTTTCAATTAGAAGTGTTTAATTAAGTCTGCTGTAGCATCCTGAAGTGGAGATGTCTACATTAGAAGTGTTTAAATGCTCTGAGTTTGGGCCTCTGTTGTAATTTCCCTGTGTTAGTCTTCTTATGCTGTTTGCTGGTAGTTTGAGTTCTTAAACAGGGATGTATGACTCTTTTTGATCTGTTCAAAGCGTTTGTGGAGTTTTATAGAACATCAATACTTGAAGATGGAAGCCATATTCATAGGGTGTCTACTGCTAGGTTTGGACAAGTGCATTCAACCCTTTGCATCTGCAAGAGGGGTGCTTTTTGAAGAGGTTTGCCAGATGTTATATCTTGGGTGGCTATTCCTTGAGCAGTTTGTGCTTCTTCTGTCTGCTGGCTATCTTGGGTGTGCATTTTCTGTAGTGTTGCTAGGAGAGTGCAACAGTCTTGGGATACAAATTGTTGCAGTTGGGGGATTCAATTTGGCAGATTTGGAACGCTGGGTGATTGGGTTTTTTTTTCTGTTTTTAGTTTTGTTTCTTTGTTTTGGATTGGTTTCTCGCCAATCTGTGGGTTTAGTGCTAGCAGATGATTGTGCTTCCTCCTTAGTGCCAACCTAGTTGGGATTGTGGAGTGTAGCTATGATGCTTTTTGTACTCCCCTCCTTTATTGATGTATTTTGTTGCTTGTTTTCGCTCATCTCATCAATAAAGTTATTTTCCTTTGCTGATCAAAAAAAAACATTATATTACATGAGACCCACACACAAATTAAAACTATTAAAGATCTTAATTTAGAACTTTCAATCTTTTTTTCGACCCATAAATATCCAAGGGTACAATTGTACTAATTTAAAGCATTTTGTTGCAGCAGAGTGCCCCCTCACCTTTTATGCGGGCTTTTTCCCCCCTCTCTCTTTCTCTCTCTCTCTCTCTCTCTCTCTCTCTCTCTCTCTTTACTTATATCTCTACTTATGTATGAGTCCGGATCGTCTGCTGTGATTGTCTGTGGTGCTTCCTGCGGCGGTCTAAAACGACGTCGTTTTGGACCATTTCTTTTTCTTTTTCTTTTTCTTTTAAGCCTCTTTTTCTTCTCTCTCATCTCTCAAATGTCCGAGAGAACCCAAACACACAGAGGCGAAGATGGATGGCGAGAGAATGGATTCAACACAGCAGCATTACCAAAATTTGAAAAATTATCTATACCTCTTCCTCTGTTATCCATCTCTCTCTCTCTCTCTCTCTCTCTCTCTCTCTCTCTCATATCAGTACAAATCAAACCACTTCAAACACAAATTTGAGAGATTCAGATCAAAAGAAGGCCTCAATAAAATATATATATATATATATATGTATATGAAATTGTTTTCAAATATTGATATGAGTTTGAAATTGTATATGAATCTGATCTTGAAGTTCGAAATTGTTTTCATTTCAAACCCACTTCGAAAACTTCATGAATCTGATCTTGAAGTTTTCAAACCCACTTTGTTTTCAAATATATGTATATATCCACACACACACACACACACACACACACACACACACACAGACAAAAAAAAATCATGAATGATACCCATTTCGTGTGTTCCAAAAAAACATAGAAATCACACTTCATGAATCAAACCCACTCGATTTTTTTTTCGGCAAAGGATCTTTGATGCTCTATAAAGACATTTCAAGAACATTCGTTGTTAGAGGCCAATCTCTTCACAACAATGCAGATCGGAACAGATCTGAGACCATTGGAGCAGATCAGAGGAAGATGACCAAGTTTCTTGGCTTTAGTTTCAATACTAGTGCGATCAAACAAGCTCACAACTTCATAACTTCAATTCCATCCCGATCAAACATCCTGAACAACTTCACAACTTCTCTATTCTGTGGTGTTTTGAAAATAATGAAGTGAAAAAGAGGCTTAAAAGCAAACGAAGAAGAAGGAAAAAAAAAAAAAAAAAGGTCCAAAACGACGTTGTTTTGGACCGTCGCAGACAACCATGGCAGACGGTCCGGACTCGTCTCTGTATATCAATGGCTCAGCCTTTCATCGTACTTTAGTCGTATCATCATTCGTACACGCTTTTTGAGGTTTTGCTTTACACGTCCTCATGTCTTAAATCCTAGCCGACACAGCTCATGTGCATTATTTTTCGAAAAAAAATACTTTGAATTCTAATTTTTGAACTTTAAAACCAGTTCTAATGAGCTGGTAGTCGGTCTTACTCACTGTGACGTGATATTTTAGTCTTGGTTTATTTGGTTTTTTTTTTTCCTTTCTATGTCATTAGTGCTCCATTAAAACACTAAAATTAGTACTCTGAATCATTGCTGTATTTTTACTGTATGAAAATAAAGACAAGATTAGGTTTTAAGATTGTTTTATGGGAGAATTACGAGACAAATAAAAAAATTTATAAAAATATGTGAAGTGTAAATAATTTTGTGATGGTATAAGTAAAAAGTTGTAGAGGTACAATTGTGACTTACAGTCCTCTATATTTGTATGAAAAAAATTTCTATCTCCACTAGGATATAATTCTCTCATATTTTAGTACTTGTTTATTACGAAAAAAACATATAAAAAGTAGAGAAGTGGTGAATTCAATAAATTAATATTTTTTTATCCCCAAAAGCCTCTTTTGAGAACTTAACTATTTTAGTAACTTTTATGAGATAAAAAAGTTCTGTGTTTAGGATGATTTGTGATTTTTTTTATAATTGAATTGATAGTTGTGAGAGAAAAAATAATTAATTAATATGCATGTAACAACCCACATTCATGTCTTAGTCATGCTTGCATGCATTTATATGTTTTGCCATGTTAAGTTGCATTGCAAGTCTTGTCTTGTTTTGTTTAAGTATTGATTGCATGTTTTGTTCCCTCGTTGCTGCCAAGCCTAAATCATGTCAAGCTGAAGTCATGCCAAGCCTAAGTCATGCCAAGCCTAGGTCATGTCAAGCCTAAGTCATGCCAAGCCTAAGTCATGCCAAGCCTAGGTCATGCCAAGCCTAGGTCATGCCAAGCCTAAGTCATGCCAAGCCTAGGTCATGTTAAGCCTAGGTCATGCCAAGCCTAGGTCGTGCCAAGCCTAAGTTATCTTAAGCCTAGGTTATTCCAAGTCGAGGTCACCTTAAGCCTAGAACCATCCTAGAACCACTTTGGTTGACCTCCACCATCACCTAGGCATATTGGCCGAGATGTTATCACCTAGGCGTCCGAGATCCTTAATCCTTGCACCTAGTGATCTTGTTCTGGGACTGGAATGACCTAGACCGAGGTGTGGCACATCTAGGCCGAGGTGTGGCATAGCTTGGCCAAGTGTTATCCTTCCTAGCCGAGATTATTGAGACCTTACTTGCCGAAGCCTATGTCCTTAGCCGAGGTCATTACTTGCCGGAGTGCCTTTGCGCCTAGCTTGTTGAATACACTTTGTCATAGTCTTGTCTTTTCACTCAGTCACCTTTTTGAGGAGAACCAACCTGGTAGCGCCACGTGTCCGAGCAGAGTGTTAAGTCAACCGGCAGAGAGAGAAACCTATCATTTGTTATAGCTTTGTTCTAAGGAGGAGAGAGAAGCTCTAGGAAGAGAGGAAGAGGAGTTCTTGAGAGAAAGTAGATTTCCAAGCTTGATTCCTAGAGATCGAACCGTTTGATCCGTGTTCTAAGGTTAGATTCTTGATCTGCTCATGTTGTTCTTTATGATCACGTTATTGCATTGCACGATTGAATATGATTTGAAAGCCATGCATTGCTTTAAAATTCAGTTTTAGAAAGAGAATATGATATTCATGTGTTCTTGAGGAAAAACCATGTTTTGATCCGAAAGTTTGTATCAAGATGCATGTTTTCAGGTTTGTTTTCATATGATCTTCAAGTATGGGTACCCAGGTCTATGTTTTCGAACTCATGCCATGAAATCCCAGATTTTGTAATAAAGAAGTTATGATTTTAGCATTCATGTTCTTCATGTTCATGTTCTTCATGTTTTTCAAGAGAGGGAAACCCAGATTTCCCGACTTCATTTCCCTAGGTGTGATCACCGAGACCACTCTTGCCTAGATCACACACCTAGGCCAAGCATCGTATCTCACCTTGGCCTATCTTGCATGATCACTTACACGTTAGTTTATCTTGCATGCACACCTAGGCCGACCATGGTACACCCTTGCTGACACCTTGTAACACCTCGGCAGGCAGCTGCACACTGAAGCCTAGGTAACCACACCTCGGCCAAGAGGTGTGGGACCTCGGCCAAGACCTCCTGAGTTCACTCAGCTAGGTCATTTTTGCCTAGATCATTTCTGTGCACCCATTCCAAGACCTGGTTGGTACCCAGCATGTTTTCCCTAGATGTTTTCCAGCATGTTTTCCCTAGATGTTTGCCAGCATGTTTTCCCTAGATATTTTCTAGCATGTTTTCCCTAGATGTTTTCCAGCATGTTTTCCCTAGATGTTTGCCAGCACGTTTTCCCTAGATGTTTCCCAGCATGTTTTCCCTAGATCATTTGCATTCATGTGAAGCTTGTTTTTAAGAGTGCATTCAATAGGCTCTGCCATGTGTTTGTAGGACTTGGACCTTTGCCTTGATCCCGACGTCCCAAGAACTATGTGAGTGGTATTTTTAATAAAGCTATGTTATAATGTTTTGATAAGCTTCGCTTTGCTTTGTTTTGAAAAGTATTTGTTAAGCGTGAATGATTATCCCTATTTTGTGTATCAAGTATTAGCTTTGTTTTGGATGACATTCTTGGAAAGTCCTCCCATGCTAGGGGACTCTAAGCCCAAGTAGCATCGTCCTTTCGTGCTAGGGGACGTTAAGCCCAAGTAGCATCGTCCTTTCGTGCTAGGGGACGTTAAGCCCATGTAGCATCCATGTTTGAAAAGTCTCGGCCACCGACGGTCTATGAACGGGTGGATTGTTTGTCCGGAATGTCATCACCCCAAGTACATGTTTTGATACAAGTTATGCCAAGTACATGTTTTGATACAAGTTATGTCAAGTGCATGATTTGAACAAGCTATGATATATGTATTGTTTTGACAAGGACCTCAGAAATCATTCATTAAACCCTTTATTACTTATACCATTCACTGAGTATCCAAGCTCACCCTCTCTATGTATATATGTAGGTAACAAGCATGAAGGCGGTGACGCCGAGATGTGTTATTTGCAAGATGATGTTTGATGCATGTTATGTCGGCAATCTAGAAGCTTATGTATTTTGAACATGTTGGCTTGAGAAGCCTTTTATCAAGATGTACTATGTATTTTATTCTATTTGTATTCAAGTTGTAAAGCCATGTAAAGATGTATGCCTTTTCATTTGACTTATGCACAGTTCTTATGGACTAATTAGATTTACATATATTGCTTCCGCACATGATAGCCCCATACATAATACTCTGATTGTTTGTGAATTTTGAAAGTTGGCCTTCGGTAATCTCGGATTACTGGCCATCATGGCACCATCCTACTAGGGGCGGGTTGGGGTCGTGACAATGCAAAATGTGACATTTTATTTTATTGATTATTTTAACCAAACCCTAACTTCCCAAACAACGGGAAATATCAAATGAGTTTAAAAAAAAAAAAAAAAAGTAAATATAAATCAATAATAAATTTTAGAATAAATTACACTTTGCTCTCTTTATGTTTTGTGACTTTTCCACTCTGACCCTTAGGCCTCGTTTGTTTTAATGTATAATATTTTATACAAAAAATTTTTTCTTGTAAATTGATTTTACACAAAAAAAAATATTTTTGTTTTTATTTCTTGACATTTGGTTGACACTTGAAAAAAAACATTTTATTGCCTAAAAGAAAATTTCAATAAAGTGTCATTTATGACTTTTTAGTAAGTTAAGATATTTATTTGAAAATGTTAAATGTGTTGAACATATAGTAAATGAGAGTTGACTTTGTAAAATAAACTTATGAAAATTTTAAAAATAAGTCATTTTTGGAAAAATGATTCAAAAATATTTACTTGCTTTTTCTTCAACCAAATAACAGAAAGAGTACAATATTTTTGACAAAAATATTTTACGTCAAAACAAAAGGAGCCTTAAACTTTTTTTTTTTTTTTTTTTTTTTTCACTTTGATCCTTCATGTTTCTCATTTTTCCCAGTTTATTTCTAAAGTTATTTTCTATTTAAAAATTAGACCAAAAAATGTCATAATGACTGTTACATAACATAAAATATATATTATTACATTAGAATTTAAATTTATGTTAGATATGTGAGTTATATATAATAAAATATGTTTATACCACGTGACTATTAATGTGTCATTTTTTGTCTAATTTTTAACAAAAATTAGTTTTAGGAGTAAACTGCGAAAAACTTAAAATATGAAAGGTTAAAATGAGAAAAAATAAACTTTAAGGGCAAAGTGGAAAAGTGATCAAACATAAAGGGGCAAAACGTATTTTATCCTAAATTTTATAAATATTAATAATTAAAATCATAATTTTTTTCATAAATCTGTAATTATTTTTTAAAAGGTACACTAATTTGTAATTTATTTTTTTTTTTACTCAAGAGAAAAAAAATTACTCCATCCATCTCAATTTGTTTATTCATCTTAAGAAATCCAACATATTAAGGAAACATATAATTATTATATTTTAATTCAAATTTTGAAATATTTTTACTATCATTATCCTTTTATTTGAATTTTAAAATAGATTTATAATGATTTATAGTAGGTAATTTTGAAAATCTAACAAAATTTAATATTTCAAAATAGAAAGTGGATAAAATTTTGAAACAAATCAAAATAGAAAGGTGAACAAAGCAAATAGAACAAACCGAGTACTAAGATTTATAATTTCAATGCACTTTTCACATATGTTAAAATTCTTTCACATTTTAATATAAATTCATACATTTTTTATGTAACGCCCCAAAATAAATATGACAAATCCATCATAAAATCAATCATATCTTACAAGATCATAATGTGTCAAATTCTTTTATTCCAATCCGTCTTATCTCAGTTTCATTCATGTCAATTCAGTTCACCTCCATTCATGAGTCATATTCCTTATCTTCCAGACGACCAACTGAGACTGCAATTCAGTAGTTCTCAAACATACAAAATCAATACACGACACTTCAATTTGCCATTTTACAGAAATTTCGTCCGCGAGAATCGGCACCCATGGATATGCACGGTTTTCGGAACTTACACCTAGGATATACAAGCCAACTTAATTCAATGGAGTCCATCCCCTTTCTCCTTCCACATACGGAGTACATCTCCTTTCTCCTCCCAAATACCGTACATATACAATGTATTATGACACCGTCATATTCAATGACTTCCAATAAGAGATTAGTTTCAATTCACCTAATCCTCATGCAATTTCTACAACAATCATGGCTATCCTCCACCGATAACCCAAAACAGATATTTCTAATCAGATATACAATCTCAAAGGTAGATAAATTAGCCAAATTTTCATAGGTGAAAAATAATACATATCCAACTACACCGTTTACATAAGTAACCTTCCAATTTCACATTTTTAATACCAATTTCATTATTTATGCAAAGTCAATATTGGAGACAATATAGGGCAAAAACTCTATTTTTTCTAAGTTCATCCCAAACACCAAAAATCAACTATTTTAACACAATACAAGTTCATATCTACTTCCATAACCATTTCTATTACATTCATTTCACAACCCCCTCTTGAGATTTTAAATCAAAACCCTGGGTTTGTCTAAAATCCCCCAAATCCCAATCTTGTCCATACAACATCAAATAATTAAGTTAAAAATCATATGAAAGTGTAGAAAATCCCTACCTCAAACTTAGAAGACCAAAGAAAAAGATGGAGGAACTTCAAGACGCCAAAACCAAGCTTTAATTGGATGGAAAGAGAGCCCACGACGTGCTTTACCTTTTTAACAAAGGCATTAGGATGGAGACATCACTAGATCTAGATAAAAAAAGTAGAGAGAATTTAAGTTTTAGAGAGAGAGGGTCTCAACTTTAGGGTTTGGGAAGAAATAGATCTGAAAAAGTGATGAAAAAGTCATTTTCGCGAATTAATATACACACAGTCTGCTCGAGCGCAGGTGTTGACGCTTGAGCGTAGGAAACGCCGCTCGAGCGTAGATTACACTCTCCCAGTAGTTTTGCAGACCTGCAAAAGTACTGAAAGTTTGCAAAACCCGTTCGAGCGCAAGAAGTGCTGCTTGAGCGAAAGAGCAAAATTCTGGACAACAAAAGTTGGGAAACCGGACAACCAACCTGTCCCAAACACAACCACAACAATCCAATAGCCAAAATTAAGGAAAAAGAAGATAAGCAAGACATATTCAATAGTACGAAACCAAGAAACTCGAGTCAAGAATACAACAAGGGTCGAGTCAAAACCAGAATCGCTACAATCTCTCCCCTTAAGGAATTTCGTCCCCGAAATTTCAAATAATGTTTTAAAATTAAGTTAAAACCAATTACAATAACGATAGATAATCAATTCCAATACCAAGATCCATTCTCCGGTAATCCCTTTTTATCAACTTGATAAACAAGTTCCAATATTGAAAAAAAAAAAAAAAAAAAAAAAAATCACATTTCCCAAAACATTTACAATGTTTATATTAAATTCATGTTTCCAAAACATACACAACACATATAATGTTCCTTTATATCCAAAACATATATAATGTTTTCACATTTCATTAACATAATTGTAGACGTCCCCGAACGTCCCGGGAGAGAAATCCCCCGTTTTGTTCAATTGGGCTCACTACAGTTCAGGACTCAATGTCTCGGTCCTGTATCTAATCTTGCAAAGTGCAATGCAAGACCGATGAATCATCAAAGAGTCCAAATCCGGCAAATCGTTTTTGAAAACAGATTTTTTGAAAGAAGTGCCAAACATGGACTGCTTTGCCAGATACAGAGTCGCCACCTAAATATTTTATTTTGGCGGAATTTAGGAAACCCTGACTCGTTGCCTAAGGCCACGTGTCCGTCATCACCAAAGTTGCCTCGGCTCGGGAACTTGGGTACGATTGGGAAAGGTCACTTCGTGAGCACCCCCGCTCGCCCGATCAAAGATCGGCCTCTACTAACCATGATATCTAGTTTTGAAAACATTATGCGTTCTTATTCCGATTATTAGCCTAGATTTACTACGTGATGCGCACAGCATACAAATATAGAACGGATCACCTGAATTGGAACAAAACATCTCATGTTTGTTTTGAAAATGGTTTGATGATGCTACTCGCAAGTAGGCTAAGACGTGGATTTGCCACCCTCGAGTGGGTTTAGAAAACATGATTTTGTCACAATCAAGTGGGCTTAAAACTCATAGTCAATGAATTATTCCAATTCAGATAATCCAACCTTCACCCATAGGCATTCAAGCAGATATATCACATAAGCACATAGCCTCATGGTAAGCATGCTATCATGGCAGTCACTCACACACATGCAAGGATGCTAAAGCATAAATACTTACCGAGTACTCCAAGCCAAAACAGAAGCTATGTTAGAAATCCATGCATGATCCTAACTATACAGAAATGTCTAATGCAACACATGCAGGAATGCAACTACAATAGGCTCGGCTATTCTAAGATGGCATATGAAATGCTACAGCTAACATGTAGTCAACTTGAAATTGAAATTTAATGCAGTTAGTATGATGCGCCGAGCCCGGTGCATGCAAGACAAATGAATGGATGCAAACATGCGAGCATCAGTATGCTAATTGAAACATGACCTAAACTAACTATCATAAGATGGTAAATAAAAGGGAGAAAGACGTGGGGTTGGAAGACATACATCACACACACGCACGCTTATTACAATTGTGCCCTCGCTCGGAGGGTCCGAATAAATATTACAGTCCGAATGAATAATTACAGTCCGAATAAGTACAAAACCCTAATTAATTAACAGATTAACTAGAAAAGCAAAATAAACTAATATGTAAATCCATGGACTGCCTCAGCTCTGTTCCGAATGATGAATGATGCATGCTTGAGTTGCCTGCACGGAAATCCATTGTGATGCCCCGATTCGCCTCTGTTTGCAATTAATGCTGAAATGCTGTGCAAAGCTCTAGAAGGCTGCTGATTTCTGATTTGCTACAATAGAGAGCAAGAAAAGGGCATGGCAAAGTATTTTTACATATGTATGCACGTCTCGATCCTCGTGCCACCAATCATGCATCTCGATGCACGATGGCCGAGGAGTCGAAATGCACGACTCGATGTGATATGAATGCACATGACAACACAACAAGGCCTAGACTCCATCATGGGTAATCCGGAGTGTCGGCGACTGGGAATTGAGACACGTTCTGTCACTTGGAGTACGAAACGTCCCTCGTTTCCCGTGCTTGGGCTAACTCCTATCCCAAACACAATGCAAATGAGATGGCATACACAATGCGACTAACATGTAACCTAGCATACGCAATGCTATGGACTAAAATGGCATACGCAATGCTATGGACTAAAATGGCATACACAATGCACGTGATGTAACATGGCATACACAATGCTCTAACATGCAACCTAGCATACGCAATGCTATAGACTGAAATGGCATACACAATGCACGATAGACTTACACCAACATGAGTGGACCTCAGCCACACTCACATCAGTGGCCATACGATAGGAAATGAAACAACCGAAATGCATGCAAACGCGCATGAATGCCAAGGACCGATCCTAAGGCATAACATGCCACTCTACCAAAGCATGGCAAGGGATGCAATATGGCATACAAACACGTATGATACAGCTCTGAAACATGATAAACAATGGTCCCGAATCATGCAGACATGGCACACAATGCAAGCTAGGGAGCCCGGGTGCCGAAACTAGTGAAGTGCGTTACACTAGAGGTACCCAAAGCAATGCACCAAAGGCAAAACCAACCCCAAACAGACCCTAGGAAGACTTGAAACAGTGGGAAATTGGCCTAAAATGATGGCTCAACATGCATGAAAATGAAGCTCATTCATTGGTCGGTAAACAAGGCATTCACGCACAACTCTCAAGCCCACTTAAAGAGATGAAAACATGGCAATATGACATTCAAACCAGCTCTGAAATATGATGAAAAATGACCTCAAAACATGAACACATCTCAGCACATGCATGCAATGGACCTCAAAACTCAAAGTTAAGCATGGGTATTGAACTACAAGTATGAAAAACAAACATCATTCGACCACGAGACCCAAAAACAGAGCTAGGGCAGTCCAAAATATGCACAAAATCAGTTTAAGGCAAGGCCAAAATGTGCTAGAATCAAGGGTCAACAAAGCATACAAAGAAAGTTAGTGAACCATGATTTACTCTACAGCTATATGAAGCATATGAGGGCTCACCAAACCAGTCAAAAATAGAAGTATTCCATGCCAAAATATGCCCAAAAACCCATGGAAACTCAGTCAACACATGCAAGAATGATGGGCTCCTTTGGAGGGCCATGCAAGGGGTTGTTCCACACGTACATGACAGACACACAAAATGGAAAAATGGCCTCTGGAAAGAGGTTATGACAGCCTTAAAACTCACCAAAAAGGCCCTGGAATCAGTCTAGGAAACATGCAAAGAAAGGTCCATTTGAAAGGCCTTGAATGGGATTGCTCTACACATGCATCATAGACATAAAATATGGAAAAAGGGGCTCTGGACAGAGTCAAGGTAGACCTTAAAACTCACAAAATAGGGCCCAAAAAGTGACTTCACAACATGAAAAATGGGGGTCCTTTGGAAGGCCAATAAAGCTAGTAAAGAGAATGAGGGGTGAGAGGGTCACCCCTCTATGATTTTGAAGCTCAAAGACACATCTAAGCCACTGAAAATCCGCTGGATTTCAGTGGCTAAAAGGCCAAATCAAGGCCAATGCAAATGCTCACATGCATAGCTCAAAACATGAAGAAGTAAAGCATGAAAGGGGGGAGATGACCCCAAACAGAGAAGTGACCTTAAGTAAACATGTTTATAAGCTCAAAAGGAAACTTTTTCTAGTTTATGACAAATCTCGAAAATGCTCACAAGTAGGACTAAGATATGATGCAAAATAGGCCTACAAAGAGGGATAAAGCATACAAGGATGTAGGAGACCTCAAATAGAAAAATGTCCTTAAATAATCTTCAATAGGAGCTCAAAATATGACACTTTTCAGTTTATGACAAAGCCTAGAAATGCTTGCAAATAAGGCTAACCAATGGAGCAAAAAAATGCAAGTTTAAGGGAAATAGGTACTTACCCTTGAAGCACAGCAGAGCAGGAGCTTTTGGACCAAGTTGGTGAACTTTCAACCCCTTAAAATCAGTCCCAAAGTGCTGGAATGGATGGTGGAGGTGTGGTGCTAAGGGTTGGTGTGCAAATGGTGCAAGAAAACTAGGGTTTGGAGCTTGGAATAGTGAGTTATGGAGGGTGGAGGGTATATGCCTTAAGCAAATTTTTGTTGTAGAGAGAGAGAGACTTTTTAGAGTGAGAAGCTCCCAAGCTTCTCCAAGAAGATCCCTTGAAAATGAGAGATATAACTCATATATAGCAATCTCCAAGAGTTGGCTCGAAAATATCTGATTATAGGACAGGTGGAGGTTGTGGAAGACAGCTGGAGGGAAAATATCTATCAATTCTGAGCTTTCTGGGCATAAGTGGTCTGCCGACCACCTTTTCTGGTCGGCCTGCTACCTTTTCTGGTCGGCCGACCACTTTTTCAGGAGAGGGTGGTCGGCCAGCCACCTTTTCTGGTCGGCCAGCTAGTTTAGGAAAATTTTGCTTTCTAAGTCCAACTTCAAATGGCCATAACTCCTTCATCTGAACTCCTTTTCAGGTCATTCTTGTATCCAAATTGAAGTCCCAGAAGTTAGATTTCCAATGGCACCAGCGTTGCATTAAAATTCCTCCTGTACAAAAAGTTATGCCTGTTTTGGTGAAGCCGCGCAGTTTCAGTCCTACCCGAATTCATGCCGAACTTCTCCCAAACTAGTTTTCCTCTCTCTTCTCCTCTTTTCTTCAACTCCAAACCCTTAGATAAGGTGTTTTGAAAGATTTTTTAAAGATTTCATCTCTCTTTCATTCATTTCCACTTTGTCCTTGCTCGGTTTACCGAAAAGCGCAACATTTGACAAAATGCGAGCCTCAGAACATCGTAAAAACTTTTTTTCAAAAACATTTTGAAAGAGAGGGTTTTAAGTCTAAAATCTTTTGATCAAGATTGTTTTGGTCCAAAAAAAAAAAAGGGGTATGAAGTTGAGATTTGACTCTCTCCTTGCCGAAAAAATTGAACCTTTGTACTGCACAACTTCCAAAACCATCAGTCGCGTCCAAGTCTTAAAGGCGGTCAAAAATGGGGTGTCTACAATAATAAATTTCCATTACATGCTCAAACATCAACAAATAAGTCTAGATATTTCTCACAGACTTCCAACTCGTGTTCCCACGTTGCTTCCTCAAGCCCGTGATATTTCCACAATACCTTAACCAAGAGAATTGTCTTGCCTCGCAAGACTTGGTCCTGAGTATCCAAGACTCTCACCGATCTCTCCTCATACGAGGCATCCTCATCTACCTCCAAGTCAATCCAATCCAACACATGCGATGGATCCGGCTAATACTTCTGAAGCATACTAATATGAGACACATCATGAACCCCAGAAAGCTGTGACGGCAAGGCCAAACAATAAGCCACCTCCCCAATCTGCTTTAGGATCTCAAAAGGCCCAACGAATCGAGAGGATAACTTCCCACTCTTTCCAAACCTCATTAAACCCCTCCTAGGTGATATCTTCAAAATCAAAAAGACATGATTTCCCACCTCAAAGGACAAAGGCCTCTTCCTACAGTTGGCATAACTTTTCTGGCGACTCTAGATTATAGCTAACCTCTTATAGATAAGTGCAACCTTCTCCATCGTTTCTCGGACTAACTTCGAGCCCAACATTAATGCATCACCCACCTCGGCCCAATACACAGGGGATCTACAAAGTCGACCATACAAGGCCTTAAACGGTGCCATACCAATACTCGACTGGAAGCTATTATTATAGGCAAACTCTACTAAGGGCAAATATCTCTCCCACAAACCCTTAAAGTCAAGGACACAACCCCGAAGCATATCCTCTAAAATCTGAATAGTACGCTCTGATTGCCCGTTAGTCTGAGGATGATATGCAATGCTAAAAGTCAATCTAGTGCCCAAGGCACTCTGTAAACTCTACCACAACTGGGCCATGAAACGCAGATCTCTATCCGAAATAATCGTCACTAGAACCCCGTGCAACTTCACTATGTCCCTAATGTAGAGGTCGGTAAGATAATCTACCAAGCCACTTACGCGCATAGGTATAAACTGCGCCGATTTAGTCAACTGGTCAACTACCACCCAAATGGCATCACTACCCTGTTAAGGTCCACAACAAAATCCATCGTGACATGCTCCCACTTCCACTCGGCTATAGGCAATGGTTGTAACAAACTCGTTGGCCTCTAATGTTCGGCCCTCACTTGTTGACAAGTAAGGCATTTTGACACAAACACAGCTACATCATTCTTCATACCTCTCCACTAAAACTAGCGACTAAGATCGTGATACATCTTTATGCCTCCTGGATGTACTGCAAGGCATGAATGGTGAAACTCTTGGAGTACTTCCTCTCGGCAAGACTCCAGTACGAACAAACAGTCATGGTATCTCACACTTAGGTTGGGATACACATTCAAGCTTTTCTCTGCTTTCCCATTGGAGATCTTCTCCAGGAAGGATTCTACCTCAAGGTCACCCATCTGTGCTTCTATTACTCGGTTCACAGGTGTAGGTTGTGTAACTACAGAAAACAAGGCTGCAAACTCAACGGACTCACCAAGATGTAAGTTGAACTCCCCAATAGCACCCAATATCTCCCATTCCCGGATGGCAACACTAGCCATACTACCCATGGATTTCCTACTCAAGGCATCGGCCACCACATTGGCCTTTCCTGGGTGATAATGCAACTCGAAGTCATAATCTTCTATGAACTCCATCCATATTCTTTGCCTCAGATTCAAGTCTTTATGTGTAAACAGATACTTTAGACTCTTGTGATCGGAAACACCTCAAACTTCTCACCATATAGATAATGTCTCCAAATCTTTAGGGAAAAAATCACTGCCACTAACTTTAGGTCGTGGGTAGGGTAGTTCCTCTTATGTGTTTTCAACTGCTGCAAGCCATAAGCTACTACCTTTCCCTCTTGCATTAAATTACAACCCAAACCTTCCCGTGAGGCATCACAATATACCGAATAGCCTAAACCCCTCTCCGGAATAATCAACACTGGAGTAGTGGTAAGTCTAACCTTAAGCTCTTGAAATGAGTTCTCACACGTCTCACTCCATACAAACTTGATCCCTTTCCTCGTCAATCTAGTCAATAGTGAAGCTAGCTTAGAGAAATCCTTCACAAATCTACGATAGTACCCGGCCAACCCCAAGAAACTACGAATCTCGAAAGCATTCTTAGGTGGTTCCGAATCTTGTACTGCCTCTATCTTGGATGAATCTACAATCACCCATTCCCTAGATACCACATGGCCTAGGAACTTAACCTCTTTCAGCCAAAATTCATATTTCCCATACTTAGCATACTAAGCAACTCAAGTACTACCAACAAGTGTTCCACGTGCTCCTCCTCAAAGGTTGAATAGATCAAGATGCCATTCACGAAAACGACCACAAAATGATCTAGAAATTTACGGAAGATTCAGTTCATCAAGTCAATAAACATAGTTGGTGCATTGGTGAACCCAAAAGGCATCGCTAGAAACTCATAATGGCCATATCGTGTACAAAATACCGTCTTTGGGATGTCCTCCTCCCTCACTCTCAACTAGTGGTAACTCAATCTTAGGTCTATCTTAGAAAAGTATCAAGACCTTTTCAACTGATCAAACAGATCATCTATACGAGGCATTGGGTATTTGTTCTTAACAGTTACCCGGTTCAACTTCCAGTAATCTATGCAAAGTCACAAAGCACCATCTTTCTTCTTGGCAAAAAGAGTCGATGCTCTCCACGACGAAGTACTAGAGCGGATAAAACCCTTATTTAATAATTCCTAGAGTTGAATCTTCAACTCACTCAACTCGGCAAGTGCAAATCTATATGGTGCCATAGAAATCGGTGCTATGCCAGGCACTAAATCAATAGAGAACTTGATCTCTCAATGAAGTGGTAAACTGGTAAGATCATTCGGAAAAACATTCGAGTATTCACAACTGCCCTTGGCAAGTCAACTCGGACTTCATCACACTCAGTACTCAGGAAGTTAGCAAGAAGGCAACTAAGCTCACTCCGACCACGCAGATCATATACTGGTGGTAAGACTCTATCCACCCAGTCCCCCAAAGAAGTAAAAGCAATCACCGCTCAGAGTACATACAGTAACTCTCTGACGGTAGCAATCTATAACAGCCCAATATGAAGACAACTAGTCCATACCTAAAATAACGTCAAAGCTAGACATATCAATCAATACAAATGCAAATGAAAGTCAACGACCGGCAACCTCTATGTCACAACCCCGACAGCCCTGCTTCAAAACAATATCAACCCCAATAGGTGACTCTACATAGAGAGGAGATGCTAATTGAGCCAACTCTAATCCCAAAACTGATGCAAATGCAAACGAGATAAATGAATAGGATGCACCTGTATCAATCAACACATTAGCAATTGAATTGCAAAACAATAAGGTACTTTTCACAACAAAAGGCGCTGGTATTAGATCCGGTTCTGTAATAACATACACATGCCCTGTAGGCCTCTGCTCAACCTGCTCACCCCTCGGAGCATAAACATGATGCACTGACTAAGCCAAAGAGGCTCCCTGATTGGCCCTTAAGGCCTGTGCCGACTGTGCTGGTTGGTGGCTCTATGTCTGTCTCGAACCAGACGCACCGGGTGTGTCACCCAACTGTGGACAAAATCTCTTCATGTGCCCCGCCTGCCCACACTAATAACAAGTGAGTAGCTGCCTTCTTCCTTGACTCTAGCTCTGAGAACGAGCCGAAGATGGTGCAGACTGTTGCCGTCCTCCTCTCTGTGGGCAAGCCGGAGACTTGTGGCCCAACTGACCACATTTGAAACAAGTAATGTCTCCCTAACCACCCCTCCCAGAACCCGAACTCGGTACTGGAAAAGTAGACCTCGACTGAGCTCCCTGGGATGGCTATGGGTTAGAACCCCTCTGCCTCTTACTATCCCCCTACACATCCTGACTCCTCTTGGAGCCCCTCATCCTCTCCCTCTCCATCCGCATTACGGTCTCCAGATGAACCACTGCCTCCACAAGGCATCCATAATCCCTAATCATCGACCCAACCACTTTAACCATGAGCCTGGTCATCAACCTCTTCTCAAACTCCAGACAACGATGCTCTTTAGTCGCTACTAACTCTGGTGCAAACCTAGAAAGGCTAGTGAATGCGGCCTCAAACTCGGTCGCCAGTGTGCTCATTTGCTTGAGCTGAGAAAACTGATCTCTTAACTTCTCCCTAACAGTGGGAGGCAAGAACTTGTCTTGGAAGGCATCAACGAAAGCCTCGCAAGTCACTTCAATGCACCCACACACATACTTCCACCATTGACCTACATCTCTCTTTAGTTACAAGGATGCCAAGGTCACCCTCAAACCCCCATCTTCAATGTCGAGCATCTCAAATGTCTTCACCATCTGCTCTAGCCACTTATCCGCTTTTAGTGGCTCCTTGGGATCACCCAAAAACTCATCTGGATTCGATCAGAAGAACTCCCAGTTCAGAAAAGATGGCCCTGCCTTAGCTACTTCGGTTTGGACTTGATTCTCAGTCCTGAGAATGTCCATGGATTCCCTCAATGCTCCAGCTATTTCGCGAGCTAAGGCGTCCATGGCCTGTTGACCAACTAGTTTGGCTATATTGGCTTGACCAACACCCTCCTCCTATGCCGGAATATCATCCAGTATCGACATCTCCTGTCGTCTTGGCCTACTACGCCTACCACCACGTCCACATCCTGACATCCTAATGAAGGTAACAAAAGAGATTATCACATTTACAAATGTGCCGAAGCTAATTCACTCATGTCCTAATGCAGTGGACAACAGTAATTCACTCTACATAAGTACGTAGTCACATAAACACATACAAATTTCGTTCCTGGATAATGATCGTCCTGCGGCGTTGCCAGAGTTCCAATTAGAAACAGCAGTGATCAAGTACTCTTCTAATAGGACTTCTAGAAACCCGTAGACTCAATCAACATCCTAGAAATTAAATCTCATAACCATATAATTACATAAGCATGTTATCATATAAGCACATATCGTTCGTACTAAAGTCTCTAGCAAGCGAGACAAACCCATTGTGGTACTAACCACTTCCCACGTACCCGAAATATTCAAACCCTGTACGCTCTGATACCAAGTTATAACGCCCCAAAATAAATATAACAAACCCATCATAAAATCAATCATATCTTACGACATCATGATGTGCCAAATTCTTTTATTCCAATCTGTCTTATCTCAATTTCATTCATGTTAATTCAGTTCACCTCCATTCATGAGTCATATTCCTTATTATCCAGACCGCCCAACTGAGACTACAACTCAGTGGTTCTCAAACATACAAAATCAATACACAACACTTCAATTTGCCATTTTACGAAAATTTCATCCACAGGAATCAGCACCCATGTATACGCGCGGTTTTCAGGACTTACACCCAGGACACACAGGCTAACTTAATTCAATAGAGTCCATCCGCTTTCTCCATCTACATATGGTGTACATCCCCTTTCTCTTGTCATATATGGAGTACATCCTCTTTCTCCTCCCAAATATCGGACATATATAATGAATTATAACACCGTCATATTCGATGACTACCAATAATAGATTAGTTTCAATTCACCTAATCCTCATGCAATTTCTACAACAATCATGGCTATCCTCCACCGATAGCCCAACACAGATATTTCTAATTAGATATACAATCTCAAAGGTAGATAAATTAGCCAAATTTTCATAGGTGAGAGACAATACATATCCAACTACACTATTTACATAAGTAACTGTGGGCTCACCTTTTTCCGCGCCCCCACCTTTCGAAAAGGGTTTGAAAAGAAGGCCTCACAGTTCGGACTCTCGCGGTTCTGAATCTAGTCTCACAAGTGCAATGTGAAACTGATAAACACCAAAGAGTCCAAAACTGACAAATCATTTTGGAAAATCAAATTTTAAATCAAATAATACCAAAATTAGACTGCTTTGCCAGATTACAGAGTCGCCACCTAAATATTTTATTTTGGAAAAATTTAGGAAACCTTGACTCGTGCCAAAGGCCACGTGTCCGTCATCACCAAAGTTGCCTCAACTCGAGAACTTGGGTACGAGAGGGGAAGGTCCTGAAATGGGCATCCCCGCTGGCCCGATCAAAGATCGACCTCTACTAATCATGATATGATATTTTATAAACCTCATGTGTTCTTATTCCGGTTATTAGCTAACTTTACTATGTGACGCGCATAAGCAAGTATAGACTAAAATTGCAAGAATTGGAACAACTCAACTCAACTCATGTTTGCTTTCAAAAATGGTTTGAATTTGCCACCCTCAAGTGGGCTTAAAGATGCGGATTTGCCACTTCGAGTGGGCTTAAAACATGATTTTGCTACTTCGCAAAGTGGACTTAAAACTTACATTTGTTGAATCGTTCCAATTCAAACAACAAAGCCTTCATCCACAGGCATTCATGCAGTTAAGCATTTAAGCACATAGCCTCATGACAAGCATGCCAATCATGGCAATATGGCAATCGTACTCATGCAAGTATGCTAAAACATAAAACTCACCGAGTACTCCAAGCCAAAACAAAAGCTAGTTAGAAAGATGTATGATCCGAACTATGTTAAATGACTAATGCAACGCATGCAATGATGTAACTAAATAGGCTCGGCTACTTAATCATGGTATTTACAACACTTTGATAGCATGCTTTGAAACACGTATTCAAGGAAGTATTGAAATTGCAATGCAGTTTGAATGATGCGCTGAGCCTTGGTACATGCAAGACAAATAAATGGATGCAAACATGCAAGCAAAAAGTATGCTAATCGAAATATGTCCCTAATCTAACTATCAAAAGCAGTTAAATAAAAGGGAGAAAGACTTGGGATTGGAAGACATACACACACGCATGCACACTTATTACAACATTATGCCCTCGCGAAGGAGAGTCCAAATGAATAAAGCTAGCTAACTAGTTACGCTAATTAAGCTAACTATTACATCAAAATTGAAACTAATTAACTAACTTATTCTAAGCTAATTAATTACAACAAATCATAATTGAATAACTAGTTACACTAACTAATTAAGTACAACACTTGAATTGAATAATTAGCTACACTAACTAAATAAAGCAATTAAATGGCCTCGAGGGCAAAGGACGCATGCATGCTCGGTTGGCTTCCTCCCGAAAATCCATCGCCTTGCCATCGGACACCTCTATTTGTACTTGTTTGAACACTGAAAATTGCACCAACTTCCAGAACACTTCTGATCCCCTTTAGGAGCACACTGAACAACTTCCTTCATGGATGGCCGGTCAGTTACCAATGGTGGCTGTCGGCTACCATTGGTGGTCGGTCAACTACTTCTGGTGGCCGGTCGGCCACCCATTTCCTGAACTTCTTTTTTTTTACTGTAACAGAGAGCAAACAGAGGCAAAGCAGTGTATTCTCAAGGAGTGTATGTACTGCTACCCTCTTTATCATCACACAAGCTCAAAGGAGTATAGCTCTTGGCTCTCAAGCCATCAACCAAGCAATTTTCATGCATGATGGCCAAAGAACCAAGCTTGTACAAGCTTAATGAGTGAAAAACAAGACTCAACAAAACCATCACCCTATCATGCATGATCAAGGGTAATGGTGACCAAGGCAAATGGCACATTTCATCACTTTTGAGTATGAAATGTCCCATTTGCCTCATGTTTGAATTAACGTCCGATCCGAACACATGCAATACAACACAAAAGATGCTTTATCTTGCCTCTTTTACTTGTCCATTTTTGTTTACTCATTTTAGCTTACCAATCCGTTCTTTAATTGATTAAGTCCAAGATGAGTGTCCTCTAACTGAAAGTAGACTTAAACCACAAATGTCTTGAGCATGAAAGAGACCTCATGCCGTTGATTAGTAGAAACCCTCAAAAGATGATTGAAACCATTAACCACGAGTGTCTCAATTTCACACTCAAGCCAACAAGAGGTTCAAAGCCACTTTCAAAATAAATGAAAGAGTGAAGAATAGAGGGAGATTGCAGAGATTTCAGTGTTGAAATAGAGTGCAAAGTGACACTAAAACATGCAAGCAACTCGTGCAATTCATACTAAAAAGCCTAAAACATTAAGCTAGTGAAGCCTCTTTACACTACAACCACACAATACAAGCCTCAAAGGACCAAACCGACTGAAAATAGAGCTGAAACCAGTCAAAATAGTAGCAAAAACATGCTGAGATTAAGGTACAAAATGGTAGAAAAACATGTTCACATGTTAAGCTATCTAGGAATGCAAACATGACACAAGGAGGGGAGGCTACCCCCTCCAATTTTGGACTTCAAAATGAGGTTTATACCACTCAAATAACTCTGAATTTCAGTGGTTTAAAGGCCCAAAAACTTTGACTTGAAAGCCTTGAAAGATTGCACAAAAGCTCACATAATTAAGCAACAAGAAGGGTGGCTCACCCCTTAACACAAAATAGCCTCAAACCATCATGTTAAGTCTCAAAAACCGGAGTTTTTTGTAGTTGAAAACCATCTTAAAAACAGTATAAAAGGATGGCAAAACAAGTGTGCACAATAAGCTTAAATGAGGTAAGTTCTCTACCTTTGAAGCACAACACAAACCAGCCACAATTTCAGGCTGAAACCTCCTTCCAAAGCTCAAACTAGGCTCCAAGGGACCTCAGCTCCAAGGTGGTCAAGTTTGGTTAAGGCTCTATGTGCAAAGGTGTAGAGAAACTAGAGTTTAAGGCACAAAACAAGAAGAGAGAGAGAGAAAGAGAGAGAGAGAGAGAGAGAGAGAAATTTGATCCAAATTTTCTAACCCCTCCAAATGGGGGAGAGCACCCCCTATATATAGAAAAACAAGATTAATGCTTGAAATCATCCTACCATACACGTGTATGGGGATGCACTTCAGTGAACAACAGCTGGCACAACTGGCAAACAAATATCTGAAAAATGAGAAAAATGGCCATCGGCCACCACTGATGGCCGGCAGGCACAAGCCATGGCCGATAGGCTGTGGGGCTAGCCGATAGGCCACCCTCTCCTCCAGACTTGAAACAACAAGCTTTTGGTCCACAACCAAGCACAAAACAGACAAGGTTCGAAGACTCAAAACGAGGCGCTTGGCCAGCACAAAACAGATAAGGTTCGAAGGCTAAAAAACAAGGCGCTCAGCCAAGATCTTCGGGCACTCAACACAAACACGAGCATACAAAATCATCGAGTGTTCAAACGACGACGTCCAAATCTCGAGGACGGTCAAAAATGGGATGTCTATAATAACCCTCTAATTTTACATTTTCAATACCAATTTCATTATTTATGCAAAGTCAATATTGGAGAGAATATAGGAAAAACACTCCTTTTTTCCCAAGTTCATCCCAAACACCAAAAATCAACTATTTTAACACAATACAAGTTCATATCTACTCTCATAACCATTTCTATTACATTCATTTGACAACCCCCTCTTGAGATTTTAAATCAAAACCCTAGGTTTGTCTAAAATCTCCTAAATCCCAATCTTATCCATACAACATCAAATAACTAAGTTAAAACCATATAAGAGTGTAGAAAATCTCTATCTCAAGCTTAAAAGACCAAAGGAAAAGATGGAGGAACTTCAAGATGCCAAAACCAAGCTTTAATCGGATGGAAAGAGAGCCCAAGACGTGCTCTACCTTTTTAACAAAGGCACAAGGGTGGAGAAATTACTAGATCTAGATGAAAAAATAGAGAGAAAGTAAGTTTTAGACAGAGAAAGGGTCTCAACTTTACGGTTTGGGGAGAAATAGATTTGAAAAAGTGATGAAAAAGTCATTTTCGCAAACTGATATACGCACAGTCCGCTCGAGCGCAATAGTTGATGCTCGAGCGCAAGAGTTAATGCTCAGGCATCAGACACAATAAGTTGTTCTGCTCGAGCACAAGAAGTGGAGCTCGAGCACAAAATACACACATCCAGAAGTTTTGCAGACAGAAGAACATCGCTCGAGCACAAGAATGGCCGCTCGAGCGCACACACCCGCTCGAGATTAGGAAACTCAGCTCGAGCGTAGATTACACTCTCCCAGTAGTTCTACACACCTACAAAAGTACTGAGAGTTTCCAGAGCCCGCTCGAGCGCAAGAAGTGTCGCTCGAGCGGAAGAGCAAAATTCTAGGCAACAAGAGTTAGGAAACCGAACAACCAATCTGTCCCAAACACAACCACAACAATCCAATAGCCAAAATTAAGGGAAATGAAGATAAGCAAGACATATTCAATAGTACGATACCAAGAAACCCGAGTCCAGAATACAATAAGAGTCAGGTCAAAACCGGAATTGCTATATTTTACACACTTTTTTAATACCAACAATAACCCTAAGGCTTAGTTTTTTTAGGATGAAATAGATAGAAAGTGGAAGAAAGAGAAAAAAAAAAATTAAAAAAATTTCTATGAGTTTGTTTAGCTTGAAAGTTATGAAAAATATAAGAAAACAAATTTTCTTGTACAACCCATATTAGTATTGTAATTAATTTTTTATTTCCTGCGAAAAATACAAGAAATCACAAGAAAAATTAAATGTGTGAATTACCTATAACTAAACTTTTAAATTTTTTATATCTTTTTCTTGCAAAATTTTCATCTTAATCAAATACTTTACAAGAAAATATATTTTGTTTTCTATTTCTTTTCTTTTACTTCATTTTCTTTTACTTTCACTTTCTACCAAATTTTCTTGCTACTCAAACGGAGCCTAAGGGTTGATTTTAACATTTTCCCTTACAAGATAAGCAAAATTCTCATTTTTATAAGGTTTTTCTTTTGTGTATAATGCAAGTTATTTTTTGTGTTTGGTGTAAGCTTTTTTTGATTTATTTATACTTACAAGATAAAATTTCACCTAGTGTACGTATTTTACGAATAATTACCAATAAGTCTTATTGAGTGGTTTTATTTACGCATAAAATCTTATGTGATCATGAAACCTTATGTGGTCGACTAGTTGACTGACAAGATTTAGGATCAAACGATCAGTCGATCGGTAAAGTTTCGTAACAAATTTGTGAAATGTTTTTGCATATTCAAAAGAAATTAATTGTAACCATAGTTACTTTAGTTTTTAAATTTTTTTCTATATTTTATATTTATATTTAACTAATTTTTTAAATTTTCAAATGCACTTAAAAAATTTGTGAAATAGTTTTAAAAAATTACTAAAGATTAAAACATGAAAAATGTGAACCCCACCCCCCTATAGTGATATATTTTAGAATTTTTCATAAATATTTTATGTTGTAGAAACATTTAGATTAGCAATATCTAATGTATATATATATATATATGACTGAAATATGAAAGATAATAGTTCAGTTAAATTTTAAAAAAAAGAATATATCAATAACAAAAAAATTAGAAAAATTATGAAAAACATCCTAGAGTTTGGCCATTGTAACAAATAATGAACCTTGAGTTTTTAATTTATTCAATTTAAACCTCAATTTTATTTATTTATTTTTAATTTAAATCATTCTTTTATTTTCATTACGTAAAACTGATGAAAAAAAAATTTATTCATTAAAAATGGACGTATACATAAAATTTTTTAAAAATATTTTCTTGTTAGGTTTAATAAAAATAAATAAATTTAATAACTAAAATATTTTTTTCTGTCATTTTTAGTTAACGAAAATAGTAGATAATTTAAATTAAAAACAAATCAAAAGATTAAGATTTAAATTGATAAAGTTTAAAATTCAAGATTTATTTTGTTACAAAAATCAAATCTAAGTTCTTTTTTTTAAATTTCTCTAAAAAAATTAAAAATAATTTTAATTAAAAAAAAAAAAAAAACAATGGCTATGTATGAGTTGAGGAAACGAAAAATTATTTGATATTCCAGGAATGTCACGTGTCCATGTTTCCATCAATCACCATAAACCATGCTCCATGCTATTCCTTAATCACCAACATAAATTTGTAGGCCTATCTTCTCTTCTAATCACAAATCCCTGAGGCATTACGTGATTATACTTCATAATCACTAAGTAACTTATCTAGAAAGCCTGCAAATGCAAATCCCTACAATGGGCCGTTTGGTAGAGTTATGGAAAAGTGATTATAGAGTATAACTTAACAAATTATAACTTATAGCTGTGAACATAAGTTGGTAACCTGTTTGGTGCAACTGTAATATTATGGATTTAAGTAACAGAGTAGTGTTTGGTAAATAAACTGTAAAATAGTTTTTTGCTGTATAATTGTCATTTTTGCCCTTATAAGATATAAAATTTATGATTTCATTTATAATACATTTTTTTTTTCATTTCTTTTCTTTTTCACCTTATTTTCTTTTCTTTTTTTATTTTTTTTTCTTCTCTTCTTTCTTTGTTAATTTTGTTTAATTTATTAATCCATTAAAATTAATATTCATGTTCTAATTTATATTAATGTTGTGATTTCAGTACATATTATTTTTTATATATTCATTTTAATTATTTATATCTGTATTTATTATTATTATATTATTATTATTATTATTATCAATTTGCTCATCAATTATTAAAATTAGCATCAATTATTAATTATTATTATTATTATTATTAATTTGTTATTATTAGTATCAATTTGTATCAATTATTAAAATTAGTATCAATTTGTCCATCAATTATTATTATTATTATTAATTCTTTATTATTTCATTTATTATTTTTCATTTTTTTCAATTTATATCATTTTTTAGTGATATTTCATTTTTTTCATTTTTAGTAAAAATATTTCATTTTTTCATTATAAATTAATTAGTGTCAATTAATGGCCTAATTAGCACCAATTAATAGTAAAATTATTATTTTTCATTAATGGCCTAATTAGCATTAATTAATTTTTTTTTTTCATTTTTTCATTATAAATTAATTAGCATTATTATTTTTTATTCATTAATTATTATTTTTTTTAATTAAAAAAACAATGAACCTCTACACACACACACCCACACACACACACACACACACACACAAACCAATCTAAAAACCCTAGCTCCGGCGCTAGGGTTTCAGATTGATCCACAGAGAGAGCCGTTGTCACGCCGGTGTCGATCGCGAAAAGAGAGAGAGAGAGAGAGAGAGAGAGAGAGCTAGGGTTGAAATGTTCAGATCGCGATGGTTCAGATCGCGGTGATAAACCCAGAATTTTGTAATGTTCAGATCGCGATGGTTCAGATCGATTGAGATGGTTCAGATCGCAATGGTTTAGAGATGGTCACGATGGTTCAGATCACGATGGTTTAGAGATGGTCACGGTGGTTCAGAGATGGCCATAGCTCCAAGATCACGATGGTTTAGATCGCGATGATAAAAACACAGAGAAACCTCGCTGGAAGCTAGACCGCGACGGAGGCTGTCCCGATGGAGGCTAGATCTTCAGCAGGCCGTCACTCTCAATCGATTGTCTTCCTTCAGATTTGAATCCGAACACAGAGAGAGACAGAGACAGAGACAGAACTAGGGTTCGTCGGAAATCACCTCCCTTGTCGAAATCGCCTTTCTAGTTCGGGCAAGGGAGAGAAATGAGTGAGTTTGGCTTATATACGTGGCACACTGGTAATAAATTGAAATGGTGAGGGGGCATTTAAGTCATTTTGCCCCTCAAACCCCCAGCTGCGCGCTTAAGCTGAATTTTTAAGCACCTCCTTCCCAACTCAAAGAATAAGCTGAATTTTGACTTAATTTAAGCTAAAAGTTGGTCCCTTGAGCTACACCAAACACACAAAAATCACTTAATTTAAACTAAAAGCTGAAATAAGCTGGATTTAAGCTCTACTAAACACCTCTAATGAGTATGCTGGTTTGGGAAATTTGCTATTGTAATCAACGTTTTTACTATTTTTTCTAATGGAAAAAAGTTACATTTGAGATGATTTGTATATCTTTTTTTGTAGTTTAATAGATAATTATGAGAGAAAAAATAATTAATTAATGTGTAAGATGTGATATTTTATCTTATTGGCTATTGTAATTCTTTTTAATCTTTATCAACTATTTTAAGTCTCATTTGGAAACTAAATATTTTAGTCAAAAAAATAAAAAAGACACTATAAATTATCATATTATTCTTTTTATTTTTTTACATATTTTTTCATAAAAAAAATTAAAAAATTATTAAAATAACATGGGCACTATAAACTTCATCCCAAACACCACCCAAATTGGAAATTGATCGGTAAATGTGCTGATCTCAGTTGTAAGCAATGTGAACCGTCGGATTGCTGTATCTACATCCGTATAGGAAAAAATTATTGGTTGATTTAGGGGTGCCAGGTGGCCATTCCATTCACTAATCACATTGAATAATTTTATATATACGAATTGATATATTAATTAACATATTAACTTATAATGTGACGTAATTTTAAATATTTTAAATTTTTATATTTATATAATAAATAGTATCAATATCATAATATATATTAATATATGAATTAATATACCAATTACTATGTATGGCACCACTAAATCACAATATATTATGTTTCGTCATATTTTCCAATCACTTAATATAAATTTACAAATTTATCACTTTACTTTTTTTACTAATCACAATATTATTGAGATATGTTCCGTACCCAAACCAATCAATAACCTCCCTTCTGGATGAACCCAGTCAGCGGTCTGACCAGATTCATAGCTAACGTAGCCAATGAATGACCCACACCTGGTGAGACCACCACTTTTCCACCTGCAGCACTGCTACCCTATTCAATATTCAATATATATATATATTTCTTGTTTTGACAAAAATAGAGTTAAGAAAAATGATTTGTGGCACTAAATTTTCTGGTACTAATGGCACTAATTTCCTGTTTTGGTAATTTTGTTTTTTTTTTTTTTTTTTACCTGATATAAAAATTAGTGCCAGGAAATTTAGTGCCACAAATCACAACTGATAGAGTTAATATATTAGTATAGGGCTCATTTGAGAATTTAGCAATTTTAGTTAATTTTTTAATTTTTTTTTTACTATTTTATAAAACAACAATGCTGGGACCTAGTGGGGGTCCATTATTATTATTATTATTATTTATTTTATTTTATTTTATTTTATCTTATTTATTTATTTTTATCACTTGCAGCCCCCTACGTGGAGGTGGGAGTGGTGGGGGTCTGGGCCATTTTCCTTTATAAAATGAAAAATGTTGTGTTTAAAATGATTTGTTAATTTTTTTGTAATTAAATAAATAGTTAGGAGAGAAAAAGTGATTGATTGATGTGTGTGATGTAATATTTTATTTTATTGATTATTTTAACTTCTTCTTTTTTTTTTTTTTTTTTTTTTGTCTTGATTAACTATTTTAATAAAAAAAAGTTATTCCCAAACAAGGCCATATAACTAAAAAGATTTATCGCTGCTCTATCAACTCGAATCCTTGATCTCCCACTTGGATCTTAAGGTGTGACTATAACACCATTGGACCAAACCTTAATGTCGATATTCAATAATGTTAACTTCAAATATTTTATCAAAAAATCTACCAAGCACGCAAATAAGTGTGGGTCATACACCCATATAAGTATTTGATAAATTTTTTTAGGGTACTGTTATGGTGTGCAACTTACGCCTTATACTTACGTCTTTCTGTGTTCAGTCCTGTTTTTTGTTTTCACCTTCCACTTACACTTTTTGTGTAAGTGGGCACATGGTGTGCAACCTTGAGGGTTGCACACTTAAGAAAAGTCCATTTTTTTTAAGGAGATTGACTAATAACATATTTTGAACTTGTGATCTGTATATAGTTTTTTTTTTTTTTTGGTATTCCATTTAGTCATTTTAGATATGTAATGACTCATTTACTAGCCACATTGAAGTATTACATTTGAGAAAAGTACACTAAATAATTTTTTAGTGTGTCACATCATACTCGTTATGTTGAAGTGTCAAATATGAGAAAAGTACACTAAATAATTTTTTAGTATGTCACATGATACTTATCACATTAGAGTGTCACATTTAAAAAAAAAATACACTAAGAAATTTTTTAGTGTATCATATCATACCTGCCACATTGGAGTGCCTTATATACTTGTCAAATTAATAAAAACGTATAGTTGTTCATCAAAACACTACCAAAATTGAAAACAGGGCCACAGAAAAAAGAAAAAAAAAAGTCTCCACTAATAGAACTTAACAAATTAATAGAAAATATTTGAAACTAATTAGAGTACTTATTTGTGAGATAAGGTTTACTGGCACATATCTCAGTTTTTTTATATCCCTAGTATTATCTTATCCTATTTTTATCTAAGGGAAATTAGAACATTTCAATAGGTATGCTACAAAATTACAAAACAATAGAAAAATATTTTAATTATAATAGAAATAGAAATGAAAAATATATATATATATATATGAAGTAGTAGAATTTCACCCTTTGAATTTACAAAACTAGCCTCCACTCTTGTTTTCCGTGTTGCTGTTCCGACCATCACTCATCCCTGTCATGGCCTCTCCCACCGTCACGAAGCCTTATCTACTCTCTGGATTATTTGGGAAGTAACAAAATAATCAAAAAGTTATTATTAAAAAATTATATATATATCTTATAAAAAATAAAAAAAATTAATTAAAATATTTAATTGTAACATCCCAAACCTAGGTATGACCGGCCGTGACCCACAGGACCTTAACTCAAGGCACACGCAAGTCTAAACACGAATCCATAATCACATTGAACAACTATACAATAGTCCGATAATAAATAATCAAACTCAATCTAGTGACATGCCACAAGTTTAAATGACAAAACCAACTGTAATCAATACCATCCAAACTTATGAGATATAAACAGCCCACATATCAAAATAATTCTAAATAAATCTCAATAAAAATAAAAATAAATATGCACAAACTTGACATAACAATCTAAAACAAAATAAATAAATGTCTTAGAGGTCTATGTAATTGACTCTCCGCTACACCATGAATCCACTCTAAGTCCTTCTAACATTTAGAAATGATAAACAACTAAATCAGCTGATAACTCAGTGAGTAGCAATATAGATACTAAATACAGGTTTGAAAACAGGTTTGATTCCAAAATAAAATATATATCACAGAAACTAGATTGGTAGATAATCTGTTTCAAAAAGAAGGTTTTACAGTTCAACAGTTAAAATACTCATGTCTCTCAAGAACATGATAAATGACATTTTTCACTTAAAACAGATTACAACATAGACACCAATAATTTTATGGGTACCAAGAATAACAAGTAACATGCCATACAATTCTCAAGACAATAAGCCTGTTATATCTAATATCGAACCAAGAGTGATCCTCGAGGTGGCAACCTGAGCCTTTTCTCTAAGATGATTCGATTGAAGGTCACCTAGCCTAGCCTAGGTCTTTTCTTTACAATCGTTGAGTACCTTGAGTCATCACGACCCAACCCGAATCTGTTCCCTAGTGGCCGAAGTCGCCACACACAGTGAAATAATTTTCCTAGACTAAAATATATAGATGGTCCCGATAATCAATACAATTTAGTTTCGCAAAACATGGTAGTTGATCATTATAAACATAAGACCGTAACAAATAGTTTATAGTATGCCAAGTTTATATATGTTTCAAAAATAATTTAATTCCATTAATAATATAATAATTTATCAAAGTAGTTTAGTCCCGTAACAACAATTTAATTTTCCAACAATTTAGGGTAGGAGAACATTTATAAAAATATGTAGCATGGAATTACTCACTTGAAAATGAAATAATGTTATCCTCAAATAGAGTATAAAGTCCAGCTAGTGCCCTGAACCAAGTATGAAAACTACACATTACTACTATAATTTAAAAATACTAAAGAATAAGAAACTAAGTAACCCCAAATTAAAGCGTACTAACATAGCTCAACTCAACTCACCGTTACTCTTAAATATTACCTAAGCTCATGTTCTTCAAGGTCTAAAATCACCCAAGACATAGGTTCAAATCGAAACTTAATTAAAAGTAATTTTAAGATAAAATAGAATTTTAAACAAGCTTTCCCAATCTATTCACTAACTTTGAAAATTACAAAACCCACTCCACACTGTTCAAAAAATTCCAAAACCCTCAAGATATCAACTAATATATCCTAAGTTTCAAACCCGACTGGTTTTACTTGATTTGCTTATCAAAATAATTATTTACAATTAATTATGTCCAAACAGGTTGTTTTCTGCAACACTTTAAAAAAATTAATGGTTCTCTTAGTATACACGAGCAATCAATGCAAGGCCAAAAATGTAAGAAACTAGACTCGTAACCAGTTCTAATGACGTTGATTTGATAATTTTCGGATTTATACCGGAAGAGAACGACACTTTCAAAGTTACTATTTTATACCAGTTTTCTGGATAGATTTGAACGCACCAATTAATATAGATTTTGACTCCTAAACATTATGAGAAAATTATGATATTCAATTCAATATGTAATTAATTTACTATAAAAATTTCAGTTCAAAATTCATCTGTTTGATATGATTTCTCGATTTTTAAAGTTTGTGATTTTGTACAAAAAAAAATTTTGAATTAAGAATTACACCCATTATTTCTCATCACCAACCACTGACTTGGCACCCAAACAGCAGACTCGTTTCTCCTATTCCTTCCCAACAACAAGCAAATTACACATATGAATCGTCACAACATATAGATATAATAAAATAGAATAATACCTTAGAGTTGTTGACCACCAATGTTGCTAAAAGTTTCTCTCAAATCTCTCTTCTCTCTTCTCTCTTCTCTCTTCTCTCTCTCTCTCTCTCTCTCTCTTCCTTTTTCTCCCTCACAGCTGCCGCTAACTGGTGATGAACAAATAAGAAGGTAGGGTTTTGCGTATATTTTATTTAATACTAGTTATTGGGCACACCCAAAGCATGTGTAGGTCAAATAAATAAATAAATAATATACAAAGGTGCCGTTTGGTAACACTTGCGTTTTTAGTTTTCTGTTTATATTTACAAAAATTTTAAAAACTCAAATAAAAACTTGTTTGGTAAAATTTTTGATTTATAAATCAGTGGTCTCAGTTTATAAATTTGGCCAAAAAATGAAAACACAAAAAATGTGTTTCCGTTTTGAGTTTTGAGTTTTGAGTTTTTTTTTTTTTTTTTTACCACCCAACATTAGCCACCACCCGCCACCATTTTCCACCACCGTCTTCCGCCACCACCACCCACCCCCCATCACCACTCACCACCCACCTGCCACCACTACCCGCCATCACCACCCGCCAGCCACCCACCAGCCACTTCCAGTCACCACCCACCTGTCACCCACTCGCCACCACCACCCACCCCTCGCTACCACCACCACCCACCTGCCATCCACCCGCTACCACCCACCACCCGCCACTACCATCCACCGCCCGCAACCACCACCCGCCACCTACTTACCATCACCACTCACCACCCATCTGCCACCACCATCCACCACCTGCCACCACCAGCCACCTGCCACCCACCTGCCACTACCACCCACCACCACCATCCACCACCTGCCACCACCAGCCACCTGCCACCCACCTGCCACTACCACCCACCACCACCACCACCACCACCACTACCACCAACTCGCTACCACCTACCACCCGCCACCATCACCCACCCATCCACCACCACCTGCCACCCATCTGCCACCACCACCCACCACCCGCCATCACCACCACCACCACCACCATCCACTCGTTACCACCCACCACCTGCCACCGTCACCCATCCACCCACCATCACCACACATCACCCACCCGCCACCACCAACCACCACTCGCCATCCGCCACCCACCCACCACCCGCCACCGTCACCCACCCACCCACCCACCCACTCACCACCACCACCACTCGCTACCTACCCACCACCACCACCCACCTGCCACCACCCGCCACCACCCGCCATCCGCCACTCACCTGCAACCACCACCCACCACTCGCCATCCGCCACTCACCTGCAACCACCACCCACCACCCGCCACCACCACCACCACCCACTCGCTACCACCTACCACCCGCCACCGTCACCCACCCATCTACCATTACCACCCACCACCACCCGTCATTTGCCACCCACCTACCACCACCACCCGCCACCACCACCACCACCACCCACTCGCTACCACCTACCACCTGTCACCGTCACCCACCACCACCCACCACCTGCCACCACCACCCACCACCCGCCACCGTTACCCACTCACCCACCACCACCACCCGCTACCCACCCGCCACGACCCACCACCACGGGCCATCCGCCACCCACATGCCACTACCACCCACCACCGGCGACTACCACCACCACCACCACCACCCACTCGCTACCAGCTACCACCTGCCACCGTCACCCACCCACCCACCATCACCACCCATCACCCATCCACCACGACCCACCACGACCCGCCACCGTCACCCACCATCACCACCCACCACCCACCTGCCACCACCCACCACCACTCGTCATTCGCCACCCACCTGCCACCACCACTTACCACCCGCCACCACCACCACCCACTCGCTACCACCTACCACCCGCCATCGTCACTCACCCACCCACCACCACCACCACCCACTCGCTACCACCCGCCACCGTCACCCACCCACCACCACCATCACCTACCCGCCACCATCCATCACCACCAGCTACCCACCACCCATCGTCACCACTTTCTACCACCGTCTTCTGCTGCCACTTGCCACCACTTGCCATTTCTCACCCTTTTTTATATTTTTAAAATTTTTTAAACATTTTGTCAATTACCAAACGCGTTTGTAATTTATGTTTTTCTAAAAATAAACAAAAAATAAACAAAAACCAATTTATAAAATTTTTGTAAATATAAACTGAAAACGTAAACGTTACCAAACACACCCAAAATGTTTAAATATGTTGTAAGCAACTTAAATGGTAAGACAATTATTTATCAAATTGTGGACTAGAGTTCAAGTAACACCCTCTTCTCTATTTATTTTATTTTTTTAATAATAAATCTTGCCTCTAAATTAAAGACTTTCATCATAAATTTATTTTAGGTTTTAAAATTAATTAAAAGACCCTCCAATAACTTTTAATTTGCACTTAAAGATTTACAAACAAAATATTTGAGATTGTAAAATAATTATTACTTAATTATTTATTTGATTTGTATATTCGGGTTCTCACATTAATTCCTACACGAATCTTCTACCTAAAGGAAAATTTTACGGTACATGCACCTCTAGTTATGATTGTTGTGACATTTGGTAGGGCTGAATAAGGAATTCGTGAAATCCGTAATCCAATCTGGTCTAATCCAATCCGGTAGGTTTGGATTAGTTTTTTGAATCTATGGTTCGGTTTTGGATTGAAAAATTAAAAATCCGTAGTCCACGGATTGGTTTCAGATTGAACCCCACAGTTTTGAATTGGAACCGATCTAGACCGTATACAAATAGCCTATATTTATATTATACACCCTCTACACAGTATCTTCTCTTATTCCATATAAAACCTAAATCCGCATAGTATCTCTTTTATTGCTTTTATTTGTTGGTTTTTAGTTTTAATTTGTAATGATCTAAATACTTATGGTGGAACCAGTTTTTTTATGATTGTTTAAATTCTAGAATAGTATGTCGCTATTATGGAAAGACATGTTGCTATGGTGGAACTAATATGATGCTATGTTTATATTTTTATGAAATTAAATGTTCTATATTTTTTTTTGGTTATTTAATTATGTGAATCTGTGGTCTTAAACCAATCCAATTCGTGTTTAAATGGATTGGTTTGGATTGGTTCCACAATTTAAACGATTGGATTGGTTTCAATTTTTTAGGAATCATAGATAACAGATTGGTCCTAGTTTTACCCTAATCCGGATGATGCTCACACCTAACATTTGGTTTTAACATGTTGTTGCATTAATTATGACTCATTTTGATATTAGAGGTTATTTGAGGATGATCTAAACAAATGCACTTATTTGATAAGTGAATTTTTTCGGGTTATATCATCTTTTTACTTTTTTCAATATCTTTTCGTAAAAAGTCAAAAAGTGTTGAGGGCTTGTTTTGGAAAGTAGGAAAAAAGTTAGTTTATTGGTTTTTTTTTTTTTAGATTTTTTTTAAAAAAACGCATAAAAAAATAGAGAAGTGATGTGATCAAAATAAGCAAAGAAGCTGGCTTTTTTCCTAGTTGCCAAAATAGGCTTAAATAAGCAAACGCCAAACAACTCTTAGTTATAAAATTATTTTGGTTATGATCTAAGAATTTTTTACTTATACCTTAGATAGTGTTTGGTTATAACTCATAATTTTTATGTTAGTTATGACTCCTATAAGATTAAGTTATAACATTTGTGGTAATCAAATTCATAAATATCATAACGTTACATATAGTATACATCCTTTTGAGGGTGTGCACCTAGCAATACCCATCATAAAATTTAGAATTATTTACATGAAGACCTTCTAAATTATTAAAAAGTATCACTTGGACTCCCTAAAGTATAATAACTTACAAATGGACTCCTAAATTATTGAGAAGTATCGCTTTACCTCCTAAATTATAAAAGCGTACAAATGAACTCCTAAACTATTTGACACCTTCCATTATGGGTCCAATTTGTATTTTTTTATAATTTAGGGATTCCATTTATACTCTTTTTATAGTTTTGGAAGCAAAGAAATACTTCTCAATAATTTATAAAGTCTATTTATATGCTTTTATAATTTAGAGAAAGAAAACAATACTTTTAAATAATTGACAATGTCTATGTTTAAAGAATTTTAAAATTTAAAGAAAATTTCATTTTTACCCCTATACTTTGCCTCAATTTTTAATTACAGCACCAGATTTTGAATAATTTCAATTTTATCCCCAAAATTTTTGAAATCGTATCAATTTTGCCCATGCTGTCACGTTTGAAATGGAAAAGTTAAAAAAATTATATTTTGACCCCAAATTTTAAAAGAACGATGCAGACCCACCATCTCCTACCACCAAACCACCACCACTAACCATCACTTCAAGCCTTTATATATTTTCTTCGTCATTTGGCCTCATTTTTATGTTGTTTGATTCACTTCACGGCCTAGTTTTTGTATCACCTTTCACAGGTCTAGTTCTTCTTCTTTTTGCATGCCATTGGAGCTTTGAAAGTTTTTGATAAAAAAAAAAAAACCTTTTCTTTTCGTTTCTAACTTTTCTTCGAGCCATCTTTTGGACTTCATATCTTTCTCGATTCTTAATGGTTCTACTTCATTCTTTCGCCATTCTCTTTAGTTTACTTCTTATTTCATCTTACACTACATTGCTTTCTCACTTCTTCGTGTAAGGAGCGGTTTCAATATGCCGAAAGTTGTTTAAAAACTGACTTCAAAATTTTTGAAACATTCATCTTTTGTTTCTTTCTGCTCCATCTTCCTCATTCTTCTTCTTCTTCTTCTTCTTCTTCTTCACTTATAACATGATGTGGAGTATGGTTCATGGTAGTAATGGACCACCCGAACCACTAATTTTACCAACATCACCACTCATACCAAACGTACCAAATGTGACTTTCAACGTACAACCCATCGAAGACTTGTTATCACAAAGATCTGTCACAAATGAGGAGCTAGTTTTTGTTGCGATTGTGTTGTATGAAATTGGTATTGTTGAGTTAAAAGTGATGTTGTAATTGAAAGTCATGTATTTGTATTCAAGCTTTGAGAAAACTATTCTCTCTCTCATCTATATTTGTTTTTTTTTTTTTTACTGTATTTTTTTTTTTAATTTAAATGGTGATTGGCTTGTTCATATATTTATTGACAGTAGAGATTGACAGTAGAGATAGTGATAATTTTTCAGTTGAAATTAGAAAAAACATGACATGCTCCATAGATTTAACCCACATTGATGGCTTAGTGATTAATAGTGTTGAATGTGGTGTTCTAATAATAGATAATTTCTTGAGGTCTCTTGGGTCTAGTTTCATGAGGTGCAACACATTTGGACTTAATCACTGGTTGTATAAGATTTGGAGCATGTTTGGTACGTTGAAAATTGGAATGGAATGCCAATGCTCATTTTAGTTTTGTATTATCTTCTTATCACCTGCCAAACCACCAATTTCACCGCCATTGAGCTCTATTACTGCCGCTATGAACATTACCATCACCACCACCTTTTAACACCAAACCCACCTCCTTCACAACCAAGTTCCATTACCACTACCATTAAACTCCATGACCATCATCACTATAAGCTCCGTCACCATCGCCGGATCGCCACCACCACCATCACCAACTCTGTTGCCACTAGAACTATACTTCACATCATGTTATACGTGAAGAAGAAGAAGAAGAATGAGGAAGATGAAGGAGAAAGAAACAAAAGAGGAATGTTTCAGAATTTTCGAAGTTAGTTTTCGGACAACTTTCGGCATACTGAAACTGGCCACTACACAAACAAATGAGAAAATGAGGTAGTGTAAGACGAAGTAGAAAGTGATGTGAAGAGAATGATGAAAGAATGAAGTAGGACCGTTAAGAATCGAGAAAGATATGAAGTCCAAAAGATGGCTCAAAGAAAAGTTAGAAATGTAAAGAAAAGTTTTTTTTTTTGTTTTTTTTTTTTTTATCAACTTTCGAATCTCCGATGGCATATAAAAAGAGGAAGAACGAGATGTGGGAGAGGTGATACGAAAATTAGGCCATGAGGTGAATCCAATGACATAAAAATAAGGCGAAACAGAGTTATGACGAAGGAGATAGAAAGACTTGAAGTGGTGATTTGGTAGTGGGAAAAGGTGAGTCTACATCTTTCTTTTGAAAAATGTAATTTTTTTTTTAACTTTTTCTCTTTCAAATGTGATGGCAGGGGAAAAATTGATTCGATTTTAAAAACTTTAGAAATAAAATTAAAATTATTTAAAGTCTAAAAGTATAATTAAAAATCAAGGTAAAGTATAAGAGTAAAATTAAATTTTCTCTAAATTTTAAATGCTAGAACTTTGTACACTACATATGACTTGGTTTTGTCATGGTCAGTGTGGGTGTTGATTTACGACCACGCAACCAAACAGGGAACTTAGCTGGAGAGCACTGGCAGAATAGATTGAGCCAACTACCTGCCAACAAGAAGATGAGAATACTGCGGTGGTTCATTCTCTTGGGGGCACTCCGACGATCAAGTCCGTAAATCTTATCTCTCACAGATATCAAAACAGTACTTAAACTTACAAGTAAAAATATATACCTCAGACCCATATGGGTGCGTTACTTTTATAACCAGCGGTGACCTAGTCCCCTAGAAGCCTCACTTCATTGGACCAAAGCTCAATGCTCATCCTAGACTCTCGGCTAGATAGAGATAAGCTCCTCATGAGCCTTATCCTTATCCAGACTGAGAGCCTCTTCTGTTCTAGGATTCTTGTCCTTTATCTGGATACCTCGGGATTCCGACATTACTGCAGAATATCTCGACAATGTTGTGGTCACCTCGACAACATGACTTATCCACGTGGCACCTTAGCCGACATCTCAGGGTTATCTTGGCCATGTGGCATCATTCACAAAATTCTTCCCCACAATTGTCCCCTAGGTTCTATTACCTCGACAAACTGAGGTGATGGAACCTATATCGTCTGATCTTATAATATGTCAACTAAACAATATGCTAGAGATACTCTTTCGACCGAGATCATGATTCATTGGCTTCAAGTAACCAGGATTCAGTTTCCCATTTTATCAAGAATTAATAACCAAGAACCAAGTTCTTTAAGCATCTTAACCAAGATCGCTCCTCTAGCCGAGGTTATTGTCTCCTTATTTCAAGAATTTCAAGGGCTTCAACTACGCATGAGTTGTCACGCAGTAAGATTTCAACCGTTTTGTCCACATGTCGCCTCCCAACTAGTCCTTACCTGTCACGCGTCATTATGTCACATCAATTCTACCACGCCGCCTGACATCAGTGTAAGCACTTCGCCCTAGGCAGTTACATCAATTTTTGCCGTCTTTTTGGTTTTTTGGCAAAATTACCTTCCCTCTCGCTTCGTCTCTTCACTTAGCCATTACAACTCTCCCTCTTCTTGAGCTTTCTCTCTCTACGAAACCTCTATCATTGTGTTTTCAAGCTTCTGCAACTGTTTTATTCTCTACTTTTGGCAAGCCTTCCATTGTCTTACTCTATTCGACGTCACCGTCTGATTTCGGCGAACACGAGTCCGGTGACCATTTTTTCGACTCCATTCTATAAGTGCTTGGTTTCTTTCTTCTTAATTTCTTCTTCCATATATATATATTTTGTTCATGCGCATCTCTTTACTTATGGGCATTAGATCAATCCATTTTGTTTGTACTTTGAATGCCTTGAGTCTGTCAATGCTTCTGACTATGTTCTTGAATGTGTGATAGTGCAATTGTTGTATTTGTGTTTCTGTCTCTGTTTTGATTTTGAATCTTGTCTCCTCTGTTTTCTTTGTTTGTGTTCCAGTTTTTTGCCTTTGCATTTCATTCCCATAGATTTAGAACATTGGTTGCCCTAGGAAAATTGAAACATAATCTTCCCTAGGCAACCAAAATCCTCGCCCTTGTGCCATTAGGGTCTAGCCGAGGTCTTCATACCCATACCAATCACCTTTCCCCATAATCTGGTACCAAACACTCCAAGCCAGCGTTATGAGAATGTTCAAATGGAGGGTTGATTCCTTGACCAAACTAGAATACTTTCGCTGAGAGTTCTCTATCCCAGCCGGCGTTCAACTCAAGCTGGCTAGGAAGGAGGATTCCATTATGCCTAGAAAGGACTACATGCCTTTCCCAATTGTGTCCATTGTAGAGGGTGGAATTAGGTTCCCTTAGACATCCTCTTTAGAGAAGTCTTGCACTTCTACAAACTTAACCCCATGCAAGTAAGCAGCAATACATTTAGGGTTATCAATGGTATTCCCGAGCTGGTACGCGGAGAGAACGCTAGGATTACCTTTGCTGACATCCAGTTTTGCTATACCATGTGTGGCCTCAAGTCCACCAATGGTTATACTTACTACCTCAAGCCTAGAACCACTGCATACAAACTTATAGCTGACTTGCCTGACTCTAACAAAGGTGCTGCAGATGACTACCTGATTGTCTCAGGCAATTAGGAGTTCGCGCCAGACGATGATCTTCATCTCTATCCCTTACGATGAGGAGTCTTTAGGGAAGATAAGAGTAAGAACTAAGTTGCCATAAAGCATTATTTTCTTCCTCTGTCTACTTATATATGTTTCTTTTTTGGTGTTCTAATGTCTTCTTTTTGTTTTTGGCTGTTCTTCTTCAGTCGAGCAAATCATTTTAGTAATCTTACGTCCCAGCCCAAATCTTAAACGGCTATTGGACCTTCCAGTCCTCAAACGAAAGGCCTCGCTTCTATTAAACTACATGCCAACCTATTGCTCTCCTCTCCCCGACGTGCTAAGGAGAAGCAAGACTCCACCATCTGCTTCAACTCCACCTGCTGCTTCTTCCCCGAGGCCAAACTAAGCCTTATCGTTTGAACTTGTGCACCAGCTATCCACCTCTGCTCCAGGTCAACTCATTCCACCATCACAGCATCGCTCTGGTTGGCAGAACCTGAAGTCGTAAGTGCCGAGGTTTAGACATGCCAATATACGATCCTAAGAATCCTCCTATTGCCCTTTTTGCCATTAGGTTTGGCACTGGGGTAACTGTTGCCGCCACATCTGAGGAAATAGGGTGCAAACAAGCCGTGGTCGAGGATCTGCTGACCGACATACTGGGCGTTGTGACTATTCAATCTTCTCCCTCTTAATCATAGCAAAAACCCAAACAAAAGAGAGTGAAGAAGGCTAAGGCAAAAGCTAAGGTTACCACTATCTCCTCCATCTCAGAGGACACTCCTTCTATCTCTAAGTTGGTTGAGGCTGAAAAGAGGCCTGCCGAGGTTAAGAAGCGTTCAGCTGAGGCCAAGTCATCTGAGGTGTCGCTGTAAAAAAAGCCGAGGTCAGAGGGCCTAGGGGGTGGAACCAGTTTCCACCCTGACGATACTTGGCGCTCGAGGTCCTTGTTGGGGGACCGACCCTTAAAGGCGAGTGATAGCGCCTTTGAGAGTCTGGAGGTCAGCGCCGCGCTGTCCACAACCTTGCTCCTTTCTGCCGGTATGAACCAGCTAGCCGATTTCAACCAGTACAAAAAATTTTCCATGATGATGCGACATTCTGTTTTGGTAAATCACTTAAAACTTTTGTCTTTTCATTCAGCTTTCATTTCTGTCTTTTACACTTAGCCAAATTGCATCAACATGTTTCTTTCTATGCAGGCCATCTAGCATGCTCATTCCTACACTGTTAAGGCCGAGATGGTGAAGAAGGATCTCGTCAGGAAGACTCAGGAAGCTACGAGTTTTCTTTCTTTACTCAACAAGGCCGAGGACGGGATTAAGAACCTAATGGACAAGGCCAATGCCGCTAAGGCCGCTCAAAACATGGTCAAGGTCAAGGCTAAAGCTGCAAATGCCGATGCTGAGGCTGCAAAGGCCAATGCCAAGGTTGCCGACACTAGGGCAGTCGATGCCAAGGCCAAGCTTGCAGAGGCAACTGACACCAAGAAGGCCGAGATAAAGGTCGCTGACGAGAAGGCTTACGTGGTAGGGCAAGCTAATGTTCGAGACCACTACAAACAGTAAGTGAACCTGGCCTGTAACAAAGGCTTCTACCTCAGGTGGATGGCGGCACTCAAAGAGCTATTTTTCCCCGAGGACTCGCTATAGCTTGCTTTTTGTGCTCCTTGAAGGGATTTAGTCTTCTTGGATACGATAGCCCTATAGTTTGGACTCCCGTGGTTCTGAATCTGGTTTCACAAGTGCAATGTGAAACAGAAAAATACAAATGAGAGTTCAAATCCGATAAATCTTAAAAAGTCCATTTATCATCAGAGATACCAAAAATGGACTGCATTGTCAGATTTCAGAGTCACCACCTAAATAGTTTTGAGAAATTTAGGAAACCCGTGACTCATGCCAAAGGCTACTTGTCCGTCATAACCAAAGTGTCTCAACTTGGGAACTTAGGTATGAGAAGGGAAGGTCATGAATTGAGCACCCCACTCACTCGATCAAAGATCGGTCTCTACTAATCATGATGTGATTTTTATGTACATTATGTGCTCTTGTTCTATTTATTATGCTAACTTACTGTGTGAGGCACACAAATATAGACTAAGTCATCCACTTTGGAATGCTTTGATTTCTTGTTTGTTTGAAAATAGTTTTGAATATGTGCTTCTTGAAAAGGTGAGCTCATATGTACATTCATCAAAGTCGTTCCTATTTAGACAAATTAGCCTTCATCCATAGGCATTCAAAGTGTTATTCCAAATAAGCACTTAGCCTCATGGTATTATGCTTGATATGGCAAAATGAACATATATGCAATATGCTAAAGTAAGAAATGCTTACCTAGCACTCAACCGAGGCAAGCCAAAGGAAAGGAAATGATTAGAAAAATGGATGCTCTAATATGCAAAGTGATTAATGCAACTCATACAAAATGTAACTATTGGATTCGGCTTCTCAACATGACATATGGATAAATTCAAGGCATATGGTAGAGCATGTATTCAAGCAAGAAATAATCGATTTTTATCAAGTATGATGAGCCAAATCTTAATGTATACAAAAATGATGTATGCAAAAATGGGTTCAAGTCACGGTAATGATATGAAACCAAAATAATATACTACATGCAACCATAATAAGCAAGTAAATAAAAGTGAGAAAGAAATGGGGGTTGGAAGACATACACAATATTACAAGTGTCACAAATTTGCCCTCGCAAAAGAGGGTCCAAATGAATGTCTTAATGTTTACCTAATTATTACAACACAAAATGAATTAACTAAATTAACTAGCTATTACAAATTCAAATGAAGCCAACTAATTAATTACACATGTACTAATATTAAAGTACTAATTAAAGGACTAGAATGGGAGGCGAGGAGCCGCATGCACACAACTAAGAACATCCTCCCAGAAGCTTCTCTATTTGCTACCAGAATCTTCTCTGTTTCCAGTCAAAAATTTGTTTTGTTTTGGCCTCAGGTTTTGCTCTGTTTAGCCACAAAAATACCACTGCCTGTACAAAAAGGTGGTTGGTCGGCCTTGGAAAGTGGTTGGCCAGACAGAAAGGTGGCCAGCCGGCCACTGCTTTTTGGGAAATGTCCTATTGCCACAGAATTGAAACAGAGCAAAAACAGAGTGTTTCCAAGAAATGTTTATCCTCTCTGCCCTTCCTTATCATGAAGATGATCAAGGAAGGAGCAGATTTGGTTCACAAATTATCAATTTTCACACGTTTGTTGTGTGATGATCTATGAGCCGATAGGACAAAAGCTCAATAAAAGGAAATGAAAGACCAACAACACCTCCTCCTTATCATGGAGTTACCTCAAGAGAATGGGTGGACATTGCTTCTTGAATCATTGAACATCACTAAAGAGTATGTAATGATTCAAGACGCAATGGGTTCAATATAACGTTCGATTGAACCCAACTCAATTTTGTTACCTTTTTTAAACCAATTTTATTTGCCTTTTTTACATTACCTTTCCATTTCTTATCTTTTATTCATTTTTGTCCAAAAGTGTAGATTACGTCCACTAAGTCCAAAAGCAATAAAGATAGCATCAAAGAAGAGATTGGGCTTAGCATAAGAGAGAAGTAATGCCTTGGTAATGAACCTCCGAAGAGATTAAATCATTAAGCATGGAAGGTCTCTTTCTTATGCTTTGAACAACAATCTTTTGTTTGATTCAACTCTTTATCAAAATAAATAAAGAATGGAGGGAGGTTGCAGAGATGATTATGAAAAGGTGATTATAATGGTATGAACATGTATTGAAAGCTATAAAAAAGTGCAAGAAAAGACTATCAACTCAAATGGATTGAAGGCTATATCTATGAGGACTTACAACAACACGTCTATAGTATTTAAAGCATAAATTAACATACAAAACAACACTGAAACATCACAAAAACAGTGCTGAAAATTGAGTTTTTTAGGGGGAAAAAGTGAGCAAAAGTGGGGTAAAGCCAAGAGGTTTCAAACAACCAACAAGCCTAAGGAAGGGTGGCTAACCCCTCATATTTTTTGTGACTTAAAATCACATTTTTAAGCTTAAAAACACTTTGAAAAACAATGTGAAAAAGCAAAGAAAAGAGATAGAAAAAGATGGTACAAAAGCTCAAAGATTACCCTTTAAAGAGAGGATGCTCTTCTAGTTCACAAACCACAAATTGAACACTCTCAAGAGCTAAAATTTGTGTTCAAGAACCTCAACAAAAGGCCTCAGGTTTAGGCTTAGGTAGTGTATGTATATTGTAAGAGAGGAAGGAAGAGTGTTTGGAAAGTCTTTGGCTCTTGGCAAAATTTTCTAACCCCAAACCATGATGGGAGGGCTTGTATTTATAGAAAAAAGTCTTCTCACGTCGGAAATATCTATAATGAGACAGTTGGTCATGGGGATAGCTGGCTGTAAAATATCTGTCTGCCTCTAAACATGGCCAGCCGGCCATGGAGAGGGACGGCCGGCTAACGAAAAATGGCCTGCCGGCCACTTGTTGGCCAGCAAGCCTCTAAGTGGTCAAGCTAGAAAAAATTAGGTTTTGGTTCAAAAAAGGTGCAAGGTTTAGGTTCTGAAACTTGAAAAATTGAAGCCTTTTGTTAAAGAAATTGAATAATTACACAGCGTAATAATTCATCATCGAGTGTTTAATGTGAGGTGCCCAAAACTTAAGGGCGATCAAAATGGGGTGTCTATACTCACCACTTCATGATATCAGCTGACTCAAGGTGTCGTTTCCTCTATCTTCTGCCTAGTCTGAGGAAGAAGAGAAAGATGACAAGGCCAAGGCCAATGATGTCAAAGAAGGGGTTGGCAAAAAGGTTACTTTTGGGGCCAAGTCCCCCACTCTAAATGCTCAAGTCCTGGACTTAACTGAAGAGGATAGAGATGAGGTCTCCAAGAGAACCTCGCCGAAGAAGGCTGACCTTGTTGAGACCGAGATCACTGCCACTGCCAAGAGCCTAGACCAGACTCTTCTGGAAATCAACGTTGAAATCGCGACTAAAAAGTTTACCCAGCTGTCTGTCGAGGCCAAAACAATGCCAACAGCCGACGTTAAACAGTCTGAGACCAATGCACAAGACCTCATCACTTAGGAATTTTTCTTTCCCTTGTACTTTTTCTTGAAACTTTTATAACTTTGTTGTTTTGGAATCATTTCTGTTGAACGATTTCCTTTTTTGTCGGGCCAATGTGCCTTTTGCTGTAATCAAATTTCCTCTATGAATGTAAGTCTTTCTTTTTTCAATACAAGTCTTCTCTTTTCTTTTGAATGTTGCTTTCATGTATGCTCACTGCCTTTCCTTTATGCCTTTCATACTTAGAATTTTTCTTATCTTTCCAAGTCTAACAACTTGGTTTCTGACCTCAGATCCTAAGACCTCAGATACATCCACATCCGGATAGCAACACTTTAAGTACAGTACAGTAATCTCAGATTAACTTATCTCATATAGTATTTCTTGTCAATGATCTTAGATAACATCAACTTGTGAAATTTTTTTGAAAATTTTCACAAGTGTTATGCTCATTCCTATTTCCTACCCTCTAATGTAGACCTAAGTAGCACTTATGTTCACATTAAAAACGCATCACCTGGTTATTGCCTAAGTCTTATTTATACATTGTTGACCGAGGTCATCATGTTTGGCTCACCTAAACAAAGCACTTAGGGCTTAATCGTAGTGCAGTTTTTTTTTTTTTTTAAACTGACCGAGTCATGGCCAATTTCGCCTTGTTTCTTGCCACAACATCGCAGACTTAGTTCAACTCTACCATCATGGCAAGTCTAAGTTATTCGTTATGTTTCATGTTGAAACATCACAGACTTAGTTCAACTCTACCATTATGGAAAGTCTAAGTTAATCGTCCTGTTTCATACCAAAACATTGCAGACTTAGCTCAACTCTACCATCATGGTAAGTCTAGGTTATTCGTCATATTCACTATGGGAGCATCTCCTCAAGACTTTTCAGTCTTATCAAACAAATTTCAATAATATTTCATAAAAACAAAATCGAGCTGGTATTTTATTAATACTTCGACTAATAAATCTTTACATAAAATAAACTCAAAAAATAAAAATTAATGGTAAAAAAACTTCAAATTGCTTGTGTACCAGGGTCCTGGCAACTCTTTGTCATCAATGCCCTCAAACTGATAAGCTTTATTGCCTACGACCGAGATGATGCGATATGATCCTTCCTAGTTTAGGCCAAGCTTGCCCTCCTTGGGATCTTTTTTATTGCCAACAACCTTCTTTAGGACGAGGTCCCCAACCTCAAACTTCCTGGGATTGACCTTTTTGTTGTATGCCCTAGCAGGTTGCTATTGGTATGCCCCCAGCCGAATTGCTACTCTCTCCCTTCTTTCTTCTATCAAATCAAGATCTCGGACAAGAAATGCCTCATTTGTTCTATTTTCCACTCCCTGGGTTCTGATTCCAAGGACGCTGATCTCCAATGGAATGATTGATTCAATGTCGTATACCATGGCAAAAGGAGATTCTCTAGTAGATCTTCTTGGCGTAGTTCGATATGCCCATAGGACATTGGGCAATTCCTCCACCCACTTGCCCTTGGTAGCTTCTAGCCTTTTCTTGATTCCATCCAAGATGGTCTTGTTGGATGTCTCTGCATGTCCATTGCCCTGGGGGAAGCTAGGAGTAAAATAGTAGTTCTTGATCCGCACAAAAGTTTTTGATTAACTTGCTATGGAATTGAGTGCCATTATCTGCTGCAATGGCTCTTGGGATTCTAAATCTGGTGATTATATTTTTCTAAATGAAGTTCTTCACATCCACATCTTGGATTTTGGTTAAGGGTTCAACCTCTACCTATTTCATGAAGTAGTCAGTTGCTACCAATAGGAACTTCCTCTATCCAATTGCTTAGGGCAGTTGCCTAACCAGATCTATGCCCCACTGGAAAAATGACCAAGGACTGGATACTGGATTCAGATCTGCAGTTGGCTGGTGTATTAAAGGTGAAAACCTTTGGCACTTTTCGTACTTACTTACATAGGTTTCAGCGTCTTTCTACATATAGGGCGACCAATATCCCTGAGATATGGCTCTGTGGGCAAGTGATCTGCCTCCAACATGGCTTCCACACACTCCTTCATAGATCTCGTAGAAAAAGTCCTCTACTTCGGATAGGTGCACACATCGCAGAAGTGGTCCACTGAAGGATCTTCTGTACAGATGGCCTTCTGCTGACAGGCAGAACCTAATCGACTTCATTCTGATCTTATGCGTTTCCTTTCTGTCTGCAGGTAGTTTGCCATCTCTAAGGAACAAAACTATAGCGTCCATCTAGCTTGGACCCATCTCTACGCACATCACTTCATACTCTATTATTAGGGGCTCTATACTAGGGCCCGATAGGTAATCCACCATTATTGTCCTGGTCTTTCCCAACTTCATCACGCTGGCGAGGTTAGCCACTGTGTCGGCATGGCTGTTATCATCTCAACTAACCTGCTGCAGCTGATAGTTTTGGAAACATGTTAACAACTTGACAGTCTCCTTGACATAGGCTATCATTCTCTCATCCTGGGCTGCGTACTCGCCCGTCGCTTGATTTACAATGAGTTGGGAGTCACAAAGACTACCACCTCGTCAACTTCCACAGTTGCTACCAATTTTAGTCCAGCAATCAATGCCTCATACTTTGCTTCATTATTTGAGTCCTTGAACACCAAACAGATTGATTGTTCTATCATTCGCCCATTTGGCGATACCAAAACCACTCCTACTACTGCTCTTTTTCAGTTTGATTTGCCATTGACTAAGAGGTGAAAGGAGTCGCCGATGTAAATATCGTAGGGTTTTAGCATTTCTTCTCTCTTATTTTGTTCTGTCAGCATGGAGTTCGGTGACCCCAGTTGATTTTCCTCCTCTTCTCCTAGACATCCTAGGTTGCGGCTCATCGGTGCCCGCCTTAGGATCGCGCCTAGAGAGGATTCTGCCACAAAGTCGACCAAAATTTGGCCCTTGATTACTGTTCTTTGCCTGAATTCTAAGTCACACTGACCTATAACTATAGCCTGTCAAGCTACTCTGCCTGTCAGGTCTCCATGCTGCAACACGGAATTTAGTGGATGTTCAGTTAGGACCACAATCTTATGGGCTTGAAAGTAATGGTTCAACTTTTTCAAGGACATTACCAGGGCCAATGTTAACTTCTCTAGAGGCAGGTACATGGTTTCTGCATTGTCTAAGGTCTTGCTTACATAGTACACTACCTTCTACTCACCTTCTTCTTCTCGGATTACCACGACACTCACGGCATGGTCTAAAACTGCCAAGTACAAGAACAATTATTCCCCTTGTATCGGGTTTGACAACACTAGTGTGGTTGTCAAGTACTTCTTCAAGTTAGCCAGAGCGACTTCACATTCTTCTATCCACAAAAAGTTTGTGCCTTTCTTCAATAAGCTAAAAAATTGTTTGCATTTATCTGAACTTTGGTTGATGAACCTGTTCAGGGCTGCTACCTTTCCAGTTAAAATCTGGACTTGTTTGGCAGTTATCAGGCTTTTCAAGTCAAGGAAGGCCTTGATCTGATCTGGGCTCGCTTCAATACCCCTCATGGTATCCAAATATCCCAAGAGCTTACAGGATCCAATTCCAAATGCACACTTTGAGCCATTGAGTTGAAGCCGATATGTTTTCAATATGTCAAAGACCTCCTTTAGGTCAGCCAAATAGTTCCCAGGTTCCTTGGTTTTAATAACCATATCGTCCATGTAGGCCTCCACTATCCTCCCAATAAGATGTTTGAACATCTTGGTGACCAGTCTTTGGTATATTGCTCATGCATTCTTTAACCCAAAAGGCATTACTCTATAGCAATAGTCTTTTGAGGGAGATGAATGCACTCTTTTCTTCGTCCGGTACATACATTACTATCTGGTGATAACCTATGTATACATCCAGAAAACTCATTCTCTCATGCCTTGATGTGGTATCTAGTAACTGGGTAGTGGGAAGTTGTCCTTAGGGCAAGCCTTGTTCAGGCTTGTGAAGTCCACACAGACTCTCCACTTACCATTCTTCTTCTTTACCACCACTATATTAGACAACCAGGTAGGATAGTTCACTTCTCGGATGACCTGTGCCTCTAGTAGCTTGTCTACTTCTTCCTCAACTGCCTGCACATGTATCAATATCAACCTTCTTGCTCTCTGGATGACAGGTTTAGCCGATTTCTCCATGTTAAGTCTATGATAGATGACCTCGAGGCTGATCGTAGGCATCTCATAGGGTGTCCAAGCAAATACCTCTATGTTCTTGCCCAAGAAAGCCTCAAGTTCTCTTTCTTTTTCCTCAGCTAAGCAAGAGCCAAGGAGGAAGAATCGTTCATCATCACCTTCTTCTACAAGAACCTTTTTCAAGGGTTCTTCACTTTTGTCGGCGGGCTCTTTGCCGACATCATCCAAGACCTTGTGGTCTTCACTTTTAATCTCTGCACTCTCTGTTTCCCTTACATTACAGGTGTACTTCATTGTTACCATGGAGCAATTTTTTGCCCATACTTGGCCTCCCGTCACTTCTTTAATCCATTGTTCAGTTGGAAATCGCAACAGTTGATGCAGCGTTGAGGGAACATCCTTTATTGCATATAACCATGGTCTTCCTAGAATGATGTTGTACGGAGAAGGAGTATCTATCATAGTAAACTCTGTTATTACCTTTTTGCTCTCTGCTTGCACCTCCAAACTCGTGGCTTCCAGAGGCCATGTTGGCGTCCCATTGAATTCGACCATTGCACTGCCAGATTGCTCTAAATCATCCTGGTGGAGGCCAAGCTCCTTGTAATATCTGACATACATAATGTCACAAGAGCTGCCCTATTCAATCAGTATGTGTCTTACTTGGCAATCTCAAATCTTCAAAGTTACCACCAGGGCATCATTGTGTGGATGCTGCACCATATCCAAGTCTACCTGAGTGAAAGAAATCATTGGTCCCTGATATTCATTTGTTCTAGGCTTCTTCTATTGGACCTGATATATATGCTGCATGTGTCTTACTCTCTAGGTCTCCCTTCAAACTTCATTCTCATTGACCTTTGAGTGAATCACATTGATTACCCAAGGTCCATCTGCCTGCTGTGGTAATAGTGGTGGAGGTAGTACTGCTAGTGCTTGTGGCAGCCTCGCGTGTTCTTCCCTTGTCTTCGTCTCATCGACTAGGTCTCTCAGATGTCTCTGTCTGACCAGGTCCTCCAGGTGTGACTTTAGAGCCCAGCATCCTTGAGTCATGTGTCTATCCTCGTTACGGTAAGGACAATGCTTCCCAATGCTCTTGCCTATGAACTCGTCACGGATCTTCTCCGGCACTCTGCAGTATGGCTGGTTCCTGATCCTCTCCAAAACCATATAGATTGGAATTCTGAGTACCGTGCTGATTGCCTGCATAGCCCTTGTTCCTGTTTCTGGCCTGTCAATGCCGGTATTCCCTTGGCCTCACTTCGGCAAGCCATTTCTCCTTTCTTGTTTTGGTGTTCCCTTTTCTTGTGTGTCTTCTTCTGCTCTAGCAGACTACTCAATCCATGCCATGAGCTCTTCCATGCTCATCGGTAGGGTTTTTGCAAGTGATTTTCGAAGCGGGCAATTATCATCCAGTCCGTTCTTGAAAGATACGACCGCCAGCTCTTGGCTACAAGCCGGAATCCGGTTGTACACCTCATAGTATCTCTTAGTATAAGCCCTGAGGCTTTTTCCACTACTAATCTTCAAAGCCAATAGGGAGTCTACGCTTAGTGGCTGCGACTTGTTCGTAACAAACCTTGCCACTAACATCTCAGCCAGGCATTCCCAACTGTTTACACTCCCTTTCGGCAGTTTATTGAACCGATCCGATACCTTCTCCCCAAAGGATGATGGGAATACTTTGCATAGTTGCTGCTCATTCCCGCTTCACAAAACCATTGAATTCAGATATAAACCAACATGAAAATTTGGATTAGAATTACTGTCATAGATCTAAAACCTCGGCATGTTGAATCTCTTCGGTGCCTCAAATGTACCCAACTCCACCAAGAATGGTGTCCTTGGCTGGACGTTGGATGTGATCTCAGCGTTGAGTCTCCTTTTCTAGAGGCAATCTCTCAGGTCCTCCTTCGTTCTACCAAGAGCTCGGCTATCAATAGACTTCATCCTCTTCAGCGTGCTATTTCCGGTGTAATTGTGCATTCTCTTGGACTTTCCTTCGTCCACTGCATCAAAACAAAGGCCTTGCCCTTGGATCTGCCCAGATCCCTTGACATAGGTCCACTTGGTTTGTGGTGTCCTCTACAACTCGCCTCGTACTGACTTTGTTTGTTCTATATCACGTGATGATCGATGTGAGTTTCCTTGTCCCTTGCCATGTTGTGGGACAACCGGGACTATCTTCTGTCCTCCTTTCTGGCTTTAGTTTTGGCTGCTGGTGCCGGTGTGTCCTATAACAGGAATGATGGTTGCATCACGTTATTTTGCATCATAAAGTTGACCACTGGCTACAAGTTTGTCAACTTGTTTGCCATGTCCTTCATCTCCTTATCCTTCCATACCTGGAGGTCACTTTTCTTGTAGTATTCATCTCGGCCTCCCTTCTTCGAGTCGTTGCGCCTCTTGCCGGCATCATTTGCTCCAGGATTCAGTTCCTGCAATCCTTTATTACCATTTTCTCCCCTAGCATTAGGATCCACATGTTCCTCCTCCTCACTGTGGATGTTGTCTCCAATTCTCATTTCCTGTTCATTGTTAGCCATCTATCATCCTTAAGTTCCCACTGACGATGCCAAATTGTAGGTGTTGATTTCTAACGACATATCCAAATAGGGAACTTAGCTGGAGAATCTATTCTGTCGGTGCTCTCCAGCTAAGTTCCTTATTTGGTTATGTGGTCAGAAATCAACACCCATAATTTGGCACCGTCTGTGGAAACTTAAGGAGGATAGATGGCTAACAACAAACATGAAGTGAGAATTGAGGACGACAGCTACAGTGAGGAGGAGGAACATGTGGATCCTAATGCTAAAGGAGAAAACGATAATGAAGGAGTGCAAGAACCAAATCTTGGGGCGAATGATGCTGCAAGGGACACAACGGCCCGAAAAAATGAGGTCGAGATGAATACTACAATGAAAGTGACCTCCAAGTATGGAAGGATAGATGCCTGAGGAGGGATAAGGAGATGAAGGACATAGCGAACAAGTTGACAGACCTGCAGACAGTGGTCAACTTTATGATGCAAAACAACGTGATGCAACCATCATTCTCATTGTAGGACATGCTGGCACCAGTTGTCTCGCAGTATAGCAAGGGATATGGAAACTCACATCGGCTGTAACGAGATGTCGGACAAATAGAATCAATACGAGGTGAGTCACAGAGGACACCACGGACCAAGGGAACGTATGTCAAGGGATCTCGGCAGTTCCAAGGGCAAGGCCTCTATTTTGATACAGTGGACGAAGGGAAATCCAAGAGAACGCACAATTACACCAGAAGCAGCATGCTGAAGAGGCTGAAGTTTATTGATAGCAAGCTCCCGGTAGAACGAATGAGGACCTGAGAAATTACCTCCAGGAGAAGAGACTTAACGCTGAGATCACATCCAACCTCCAACCGATGATGCCATTCTCGGTGGAGTTGGATACGTTTGAGGCACCAAAGAGATTCAACATGCTGAGGTTTCAGATCTATAATGGTATGTCTAATCCAAACTTTCATGTTGGTTTGTACATGAATTTAACGGCTTTATGGAGCAGGAACGAGTAACTGCTATGTAAAGTATTCCCATCATCCTTTAGGGAGATAACATCGAATTGGTTCCATAAACTGCCGAAAAGGAGTGTACAGAGTTAGTAAGGCTTGGTCGAGATGTTTGTGGCTAGGTTTGTTATGAACAAGTCACAGTCATTGAGGGTAGACTCCCTATTGACTTTGAAGATTAGCAATGGTGAAGGCCTCAAGGCTTATGCCAAGAAATACTATGAGGTGTACAACCGGATTCTGGCTTGTAACTAGGAGCTGGCGGTCGTGTCTTTCAAGAACGGCCTGGATGATAAATTCCTGCTTTGGAAATCACTTGTAAAAACCCTACCGAAGAGCATGGAAGAGCTCATAGCACGAATTGAAAAGTATGCTAGAGCAGAAGAAGACACACAAGGAAAGGGGCCACCAAAACAAGAAAGAAGAAACGGTTTGCTGAAGCGAGGTCAAGGGAATACTGGCATTGACAGGCCATAAATTGGAACGAGGGCTATGTAGGCAGTCAACACGGTATTCAGAATTTCAATCTATAAGGTTTTGGAGAGGATCAGGAACCAGCCATACTAAAGAGCGCCGGAGAAGGTCCCTGGCGTGTTCATGGACAGGAGTACTAGGAACTTAGAGATGTAGAGCTCTAAAGTTACACCTAGAGGATCTGGTCAAATAGGGAGACCTGAGAGACCTAGTTGATAAGGCGAAGACAAGTGAAGAGCACGCGAGGCTGCCACAAGCACTAGTAGCACCACCTCTACCACCATCACCACCGCAGCAGATAGATGACCTCAGGTAATCAATATGATTCACTCGAAGGTTAATGAGAATGAAGTTCGAAGGGAGACCCAGAGAGTACGGCACTTGCAGCATGTATATCAGGTCTAGTAGACGAAGCCCATAACAAATGATTATTAGGGACTGATGATTTCTTTTACTGAGGCAAACTTGGATAAGGTGCAGCATCTGTATAATGATGCCCTGGTGGTAACTTTGAAGATTGGAGATTGTCAAGTGCGACACATACTGATTGATCAAGGTAGCTCTTGTGACATCATGTATGTCAGATGTTACAAGGAGCTTGGCCTCTACAGGATGATTTAGAGCAATCTGACAGCCCAATGGTCGGATTCAATGGGACGCCGACATGGCCTCTGGGAGCCACGAGTCTGGAGGTGTAAGTAAAGAGCAAAAAGGTAATAATGGAGTTATTTGTGATAGATACTCCCTCCTCGTACAACATCATTTTGGGAAGACCGTGGTTGTATGCAATGATAGTTGTTCCCTTAATGCTGCACCAACTATTGCGATTTCCAACTGAACAGAGGATTGAAGAAGTAAGAGAAGACCAAGTACAGGTGAAAAATTGCTCCATGGAAACAATTAAGTACACCTATAATGTAAGGGAAGCAGAGAGTGCAAGATTGAAAGCGAAGACCATGAGGTCTTGGATGATGTCGGCAAAGGGCCCACCGACAAGTGCGCAGAACCCTTGACAAAGGTTCTTGTACAACAAGGTGATGATGAACGATTCTTCCTTCTTGGCTCTGGCTTAGCTGATGAAGAAGAAAAAGAACTGGAGGCTTTCTTGAGGGAGAACATAGAGGTGTTTGCCTAGACATCCTATGAGATGCCTGGGATCAAACCCGTGGTCACCTGTCACAGACTTAACGTGGATAGGTTGGCGAAACCTGTCATCTAGAGAGCAAGAAGGTTGACATTGATACATGTGCAGACAGTTGAGGAAGAAGTAGATAAGCTACTAGAGGCACATGCCATCCGAGAAGTAAACTATCCCACCTGGTTGTCTAATAAGGTGGTGGTAAAGAAAAAGACTGGCAAGTTGAGGGTTTGCGTGGACTTCTTAAGCCTGAACAAGGCTTGTCCCAAGGACAGCTTCCTATTGCCCAAGATTGATCAACCGGTAAATGCCACATCAGGGTATGGGAAGATAAGTTTTCTGGATGCATACAGAGGTTATCACCAGATAGCAATGTATGCAATGTATGCACCGAACGAAAAAAAGACTATATTCATCACCCTCAAAGGACTCTATTGCTACAGAGTAATGCCTTTTGGGTTGAAGAATGCAGGAGCGACATACCAAAGAGTGGTCACCAACATGTTCAAACATTTGATTGGGAGGACAGTGGAGGTCTACATAAACAATATGGTTGTTAAAACCAAGAAACCTAGGAACTATCTACCCGACCTAAAAGAGGTCTTTGACATACTGAAAAACATATAGGCTTCGACTCAATGGCTTGAAGTGTGCATTTGGAGTTGGATCCGGTAACTTCATAGGGTATTTGGTTACCAAGAGGGGTATTGAAGCGAGCCCAAATCAGATCAAGGCTATCCTTGACTTAAAGAGCCAGATAACAGCCAAACAAGTCCAGATTTTAACTAGAAGGGCAGCATCCCTGAATAAGTTCATCAGCCAAAGTTCAGATAAATACAAACAATTTTTTATCTTATTAAAGAAGGCCACAGACTTTCTGTGGATAGAAGAATGTGAATTCACCCTAGCCGACTTGAAGAAGCACTTGAAAACTGCACCAGTGTTGTCGAACCCGATACTAGGAGAAGAATTGTTCTTGTACCTAACAATTTCAGACCACGTCGTGAGTGCCATGGTAATCCAAGAAATAGAATGTGAGCAGAAGGCAATGTACTATGTGAGCAAGACCCTAGCAAATGCAGAAACCAGGTACCTGCCTCTAGAGAAGTTAACATTGGCCTTGTTAATAGCCTCAAAAAAGTTGAACCACTACTTTCAAGCCTATAAGATTGTGGTGCTAACTAAACATCCACTAAAGTCCATGTTGCAGCATGGAGACCTAACAAGCAAAGTAGCTCAATGGGCTGTAGTTCTAGGTCAGTATGACTTAGAATTCAAGTTGAGAATAACAATCAAGGGCCAAGTTTTGGCCGACTTTGTGGTAGAATTCTCTCCTGGCGTGATCCTAAGATGGGCACCAATGAGCCACGGCCGAGGATGTCCAGGAGAAGAGGAAGAAAATCAACTGGGGCCACGGAACCCCAAGTTAGCAGAACAAAAGAAGAGAGAAGAAAGGCTAAAATCCTGCGATATTTACATCGGTGACTACTTCCGCCTCTTTTGTCGACGGCAGCTCTAATTGATAAGGAGCGGGGACAAGAGTGGTTTTGGTATCGCTAAATGGGCGAATGATAGAATAATCCACCCGTTTGCGATTCAAGGCCTCAAATAATGAAGTAGAGTATAAGGCATTGATTATTTGACTAAAATTGGTAGCAACTGTGGAAGTCGACGAGGTAGTAGTCTTTTGTGACTCCCAACTCATTGTAAATCAAGTGATGGGCAAGTACGCAGCCTGGGATGAGAGGATGATAGCCTATGTCAAGGAGGTTATCAAGTTGTTAACATGTTTCCAAAACTGCCGTCTGCTGTAGGTTAGTCGAGATGATAACAGTCATGCCGACGCACTGGCTAACCTCGTCAGCATGATGAAGTCGGGAAAGGCCAGGTCAATAATGGTGGATGACCTATCGGGCCCCAGTATGGAGCCCCTAATAATAAAGTATGAAGCGATGTGTGTAGAGATGGGTCCAAGCTGGATGGACGCCGTAGTTTTGTTCCTTACATATGGCAAATTGCCTACAGACAGAAAGGAAGTGCATAAGATCAGATTGAAGTTGGCCAGGTTCTGCTTGTCAGCAGAAGGCCATCTGTACATGAGATCCTTCATTGAACCACTTCTGCGATGTGTGCACCCATCCCAAGTAGAGGACTTTCTATACAAGATCCATGAGGGAGTGTATGAAAGCCATGATGTGGGCAAATCACTTGCCCACAGGGTCATATCTCAGGGATACTGGTGGCCCTATATGTAGAAGGACGTTGAAGCCTATGTAAGGAAGTGCGAGAAATGCCAAAGGTTTGCACCTTTGACACACCAGCCAGCTGCAGATTTGAATCCAGTATCCAGTCCTTGGCCATTTGCCCAGTGAGGCATGGATCTGGTTGGGCAACTGCCCCAGGCAACTGGACAAGGAAGTTCCTACTGGTAGCAATTGACTACTTCACGAAATAGGTAGAGGCAGAACCCTTAGCCAAAATCCGAGATATGGACGTGAAGAACTTTATTTGGAAAAACATAATCTCCATATTTGAAATCCCAAAAGCAATAATAGCAGATAATGACACTCAATTCGACAGCAAGTTGATCAAAAACTTCTGTGCGAAATACAAGATCAAAAACTACTATTCTACTCCTAGTTTCCCGCAGAGCAATGGACAAGCAAAGGCATCCAACAAGACCATCTCGGATGGAACCAAGAAAAGGCTAGAAACTGCCAAGCACATATCTGACTATGCTCGAGAAGATCTACTGGAGAATCATCTTTTGCCATGGCATACGGCACTGAAGTAGTCATTCCACTGGAAATTGGCATCTAGGGAGTGGAGAATGGAACAAATGAGGCATTCCTTGCCCAAGATCTTGATCTAATAGAAGAAAGAAGGGAGAGAGCAGCAATTTGGCTTGGGGCATACCAGTAACAGTTTGCTAGGGCATAAAACAAAAAGGTCAATCCCAGGGAGTTTCAGGTCAGGGACCTCGCCCTAAGGAAGGTTGTTGGCTATAAGAAAGATCCCAGAGAGGGCAAGCTTGGTCCAAACTGGGAAGGACCATATCGCATCATCTCGGTCATACGCAATGGAGGTTATCAGCTTGAGGACACAGATGGCAAAGAGTTGCCAAGACCCTGGAACACAAGTAATTTGAAAAAATTTTACCATCAATTTCTGTTTTTTGAGTTTATTTTATGTAAAGATTTATTAGTCGAAATATTAATAAAATACTAACTCGATTTTGTTTTTATGAAATATTGTTAAAATTTGTGCGATAAGACTAAAAAGTCTATGTTCCCATGGTGAACATGACAAATAACTTAGACTTACTATGATGGTAGAGTTGAACTAAGTCTGCGAGGTCTCGATATGAAACGTGATGATTGACTTAGACTTGCCATAATGGTAGAGTTGAACTAAGTCTGCAATGTTTCAGCATGAAAATGACGAATAATTTAGACTTGCCATGATGGTAGAGTTCAACTAAGTCTGTGATGTTTCGGCAAGAAACAAGGCAAAATTGGCCATGACTTGGTTAGTTTGAAAAAAAGGGGAGGTAGTAAATACTCTTGGTGCACTATGGTTAAACCCTAAGTGCTTCGTTTGGACGAGCCAAACATGATGACCTCGGTCAACAATGTCTAAATAAAACTTAGGCGATAACCAGGTGATGTGTCCTTAATGTGAAGTGGTACTTAGGTTTACATTAGGGGGTAGAAAATAGGAATGAGCATAACACTTGTGAACATTTTCAAAAAAATTTCACAAGTCGAAGTTATCCAAGATCATTGATAGGAAATACTATCTAAGATCATTGACAAGAAATACTATCCAAGATAAATTTATCCGAGATGTCGGCTAGCAGATCTTCGACTACGGCTTGTTTGTGCCCCATTTCCTCGGATGTGGCGACAACAGTTACCCCGGTGCCAAACCTAATGGCAGGAAGGGCAATGAGAGGATTCTCAGGATTGTATGTTGGTGTGTTTGAACCTCGGTGCTTAGGCCTTTGGGTTCTGCCTGTCGGAGTGTTCGAAGGACGACGACGGTGTTGACACTGTGACAGTAGAATGAGTTGGGCCAGAGCAGAGGTAGATGGTTGGTGCACAAGGTCAGACAATGAGGCTTGGTCTGGCCTCGAGGAAGAAGCTACAAGTGGAGTTGACGCAGATGACAGAGTCTTGCTCCTCCTTGGCACGTCGGGGAGAGAAGAGTGGTAGGTTGACACGTAGTTCAGCAGAAGCGAGACTCTTCGTTTAAGGAATAGAAGGTCCTATAGCCGTTTAAGATTTGGGCTGGGGACGTAAGATTACCGAAATGATTTGTTTGGCTGAACAAGAGCTGCCAAAAATAAAAATAAGACATTAGAACACCAAAAAAGAAACGTCTATATGTAGACGGATAAAGAAAATAATGCTTTATGGAAACTTGTTCTTACCCTCATATTCCCTACAGACTCCTCGATGTAAGGGGTGATGAAGATCATCGTCTGGCGTGAACTCCCAACTGTCCAAGACAATCAGGTAGTCGTCTACAGCGCCTTTGTTAGAGTCAGGCAGGTCAGTTATAAGTTTGTATGCAGTGGATCTGGGCTTGAGGTAGTAAGTATAACCACTGGTGGACTTGAGGCCATACATGGTACAGTAGAACTGGATGTCGGCAAGGGTAATCCTAGCGTTCTCTCGGCGTGCCAGCTCGGCAATACTGGTTATAACCCTAAATGTATTGATGGCTAGTTACGTGGGGTAAAGTTTGTAGAAGTGCAAGACTTCTCTAAAAAGGATGTCTAAGGGGAACCTCATTCTACCCTCTATAATAGACACAACTGTGAAAGGCATGTAGTCCTTTTCGAGCATAATGGAATCCTCCTTCCCAGCCAACCTGAATTGAACGTCAGTTGGGATAGAGAACTCTTGGTGAAAGTATTCTAGTTTGGTAAGGGAATCAACCCTCCATTTGAACATTACCATGATGCCGGCTTGGAATATTTGGTACCAGATTACAGGGAAAGCTAATTGATATGGGTATGAAGACCTCGGCTAGACCCTAATGGCACAAGGGTGAGGATTCTAGTTGCCTAGGGAAGATTATGTTTCAATTTTCCTAGGGTAACAAATGTTCTAAATCTACGGGAAAGAAATGGAAAGGAAAGAATCTGGAACATAGACAAAGAAAACAAAAGAGACAAGATTCAAAACAAAAACAGAGACAGAAACACAAATGTGACAAGTGCAGTGTGACGCATTCAAGAACATAGTCGGAAGCAATTACAGACTCAAGGCATTCAAAGTACAAGCAGAATGGATTGATCTAATACCCGTAAGCAAAGAGATAACAAACAAATATATATATATATATGGAAGAAGAAATGAAGAAGGAAGAAACCAAGCACTTACAGAATGGAGTCGAAGAAATGGTCATCGGACTCGTGTTTACAGAAATCAAACAGTAACGTCGAACAGATTAAAATGGTAGAAGGCTCGCCAGAAACAGAGAATAAAATAGTTGCAGAAGCTTGAAAACACAATGATGGAGGTTTCGTAAAGAGAGAAAACTCGGGAAGAAAGAGTTGTAATGGAAAAAAGTGAAGAGATGAAGAGAGAGGGAAGGTAATTTTGTCAAAAAATTGATAAGGCGGCAAAAATTGATGTAACCACCTACGCCGAAGTGCTTACACTGATGTCCGGAGGCGTAGTAGAATTGATGTGACATAATGTGACGCGTGACAGGTACGGACTAGTTGAGAGGTGACATGTGGACAAAACGGATCTTACTGCGTGACAACTCATGTGCAGTTGAAGCCCTTGAAAATCTTGAAATAATGAGACAATAACCTCGGCTAGAGGAGCGATCTCGGTTGAGATGCTTAAAGACCTTGGTTCTTGGTTCTTGATTCTTGATAGAATGGGCAACTGAGTCCTGGTTACTTGAAGCCGATGAATCATGATCTCGGTTGGAAGAGCATAGCATGTTGTTTAGCTATCATGTTGGAGGATCAGACAATATAGGTTCTATCACCTCAGGTTGCCGAGGTAATAAAACCTAGGGGGCAGTTGTGGGGAAGTATTTTGTGAATGACGTCATTTGGCCAAGATAGCCCTAAGATGTTGGCTAAGGTGCCACATGGATGAGTCATGTTGCCGAGGTGACCACGGCATTGCCGAGATGTTCTGCGGTAATGCCGGAATTCAGATGTATCCGGATAAGGGACAAGAGTCCTAGAATAGGAGAGGCTCTCAGTTTAGATAAGGATAAGGCTCATGAAGAGCTTATCCCTATCTAGCCGAGAGTCCAGGATGAACATTGAACTTAAGTCCAATGAAGTGAGGCTTTTAGGGAACTAGGTCACTGCTGGTTATAAAAGTAAGGCACCATCATGGGTCTGAGGTATGTGTTTTTACTTGTGTTTAAGTACTGTTTTGATATTTGTGAGAGATAAGATTTACTGACTTAATCGTCGGAGTGCTCCTAGGTAGACGAACCACCGCCATATTCTCATCTTCTTGTTGGCAGGTAGTTGGCTCAATCTATTTTGCCGGTGCTCTGCAGTTAAGTTTCATCTTTGGTTATGTGGTCGGAAATCAACACCCACAATAATAAATAAGAAGTTGACACATAAATTATCACATCATTATAGATACAATTGTAAGAGTATTTTGTGGGTTTAAAACATTTTTCTTTCAACGATGAGGCATGTGTTTGGCCATGGCTGTTCTTCCTCTTTTTGTCTCATGGCGTTTTCATTACTGTGTAAATCCTAAATCCTCTTCTATAAAAAAAGATTTATGTGTTTTTCAAAATTTTCAAATCAAACTTGACCGTTTATTTCGACGCAAAATATATTAAATAAAAAATATTTTTTAAAAAATTAATTTTATACAAAAAAAATATATATATATTTTGTGTTTTTATTTTTCAACGTTTGGTTGACACTTAAAACAAAAATATTTTGTTACCTAAAAGAGAAATTTTGAGTCAATAAAGTGTCATTTATGATTTTTTAGTGAGCTAAGATACTTATTTGAACACGTCAAATGTGTTGTAAAAATAGTGAGTGAGGGTCAACTTTGTAAAAATTGACTTATGGAATCTTTAAAGGTAATTCATTTTTGGAAAAATGATGCAAAAATATTCTTCTTAAAAAATGTTTGGGACCAAAAAAAAAAAAAAAAAAACACCAGAGTTTGAGTCTTCTAACAAAATAAATCTCGAGTTTTCATTTTTGTCAATTTACACTTTAATATTTTGATTTGATTTCAATCTAAACTATTAGTCTATTTTTGTCAAGTAAAACTGATAACGAAAGAGTATTTTAATTATTGAATTCAATGTCTATATATATATATATATAAATGTCTAAAATATTATTTTCCGTTGAGTTTAATAGCTAAAATATTCATTTTTTTACCAATTTTACTTGACGAAAACATGCAAATGGTGTAAATTGAAAATAAATCAAAAGTTTAGAATTTAGATTGATAAAATTAAAAACTCATGATTTATTTTGTTATAAGGGTCAAACTCTAGTGTTTTTCTTTTTTGTAATTTTGTCATAATATTTTACATATTTTTTGTTCAACCAAACAACAAAAATAAGTATTAAAGTATTTTTTTTTAAAAATATTTTATGTCAAAACAAATAGAGTTTTAGTTCTTTAAGCAAATTTTCTAAATAGAATTGCTGATGCAACACGGGCCATGTACAAGTGGCTGGATATAATCAGTCTAGGAATTGTTCTTGGAGAGAAAATTGTGCATACAATATCACAAATGGAGATGGATTGCCTCTAGTCTAATAGAGGGCACTGTTTGGATCAGTAATACTTATCAGGAATTTTATTTTGATAATTCAAATCGTTTACTTTGTCAAACACTTTATATATTTTATTTAATTTATCACATTTGTCACTAAAATAGTGAAAAACAATCATTTTTTTTAATTATACTATTTATTTTTTTGGTGACAAATGCGAAAATTGAATAGGGTTAAATTATCGAATGACTTAACTTTTTTGGTGGATGATATACACAAAATGCCTAACAAAATAAACGATTTAGATTATCAAAGCAGGACCTGTAATGAACCTCACGGTGCAAATAGCTCCTTCCAGTCCAACCGATTTTGGATTGGAGGCAATCCATCTCTTATCAAAATTGCTCATATTAAACTAGTGACTTTAATAGTCATACAGTCCTATTTGGTGCAATTTATTTAGTAGCTTATAATTTTTATATTTTGAAAATTTATGTTAAGAGTGTTTAATGCAACTTCTATTTATAACTTATGAAATATAAATAATTTAAATAAGTTAGAAAAATATCTAAGAGATACAAGAAAGGTGGTTCTAACTTCTATTTTTTACCTATCGACTTTTAGTTGGGGAAAAGCTGCACCAAATGTTGCTTATTGACACTGAAAGTTGTATATACTAGTTGCCCATTTGCCAAAGAGTTCATGTGATGCTTAATTGATTTTTTTTTTTTTTTTTTTTTCAACTTAATATTAGGGGTCCAAATTTAATATTGTCTTGTTTGATTGAAAAAAATAAATCTTTCTTTGCTAACTAACACTGATAAGAGAATTAAACAGAATTTAAGGCTAAATCGCTAGATCATTTGAGAATATAAAATTACAAGAATCTCAAAATATCATCCAACGACTATGAGTATTTTGACGCATAGAGACTGGAAAATTTGATCACAGAAGTTCTTGTAACAGAATTTAGATGGAGATATTGGTTGGGAGAGAGCACCTTGTAGCCTTGAAGAACTGCTGATTTGATTAGGGCCCAAATACTGTTGTAAGTGGGACTTCTTGGTGTTTGATTTGTGAAATTATATTGTTTGACTTTGTTAAATAGTTGATTGTCCACATAATTGTCTTTATATTTGTATAAATGTAAATACTCTCTTAGTGATTGATACCAACAACAAAAAAAAAATATAGTAAAATACAATTCAAGATATGAGAACCTAAATTGGGAATGAGTAGTCATTCAGGTTTCGATTGATTTGCGGATAAGAGGGGAGATTGGATTAATTAATCCCTTGTGTTTATTGACGTTTCTTTACTTCAGTGCCATGCACTTTACTTCCCTTTATAGAAGAGAGAGACATAAATTTCATTTTCCTTTCCTTAATTAGTACGGTGATTAAATGTTACATATAATAGCTGAAAGGGACTTCTAATTTTATCTAAATTTGGTATATTTCAGAAAATGAAAACACAACCAAAAAGGCCAAACCTTATAACTTTTTCCTTCTTTCTCACAATTGATTAGTATTGTTTGCCACATCATTAGGGAATGTAGCATTGCTCTTTAAGTAATTTGAAATTTTTTTTAAGAGAATTTGTGTTCAATTTATGCATTTTTATAAGATTAATTATGTAAGTTCGTGAAAATTTACATAATTTTATAATAAGATTGTATACCGTGTGCATTGTACACCGGTACATTTCCCTGTTAATTTTAGTTCTATATTAATTGATAATATCCTCCCATCAACAAACGGGGTAGCAGGTTTTGCTATCATAAAGAAGAGGTTTTTCTTAAGAAAAAATGGCAGCAGAAATAGAGAGTAATTAAAATGTGTAAATATCGTGCTGGTTTGTAACCCAATTGATAGGCAACCTGTGTTGGTTCTACCAAAAAAAAAACCAGAAGAAAAAAAAGAAAAGAAAAGATCAGATTTTTCTTGCAGGTTTTGCTAAAAAACGAGAAAAGGGCTCTTTATTTGTATTTATAAGGCAAGGACTTTGTTTGGCCTATTCAGATTCATGGTCTACCAGAAATCTACTCGCATGATTATTATTATAAAAAAAAAAAAACCCGGCAAACAAGTTTCTACTGTGAAAAAAAAAAAAAAAAAAGACAGAAAGAGAAATAAAAGAGAAGAAAAGTTGTCTTTGTTCATAGTTATAAGCAGGGACTCTATTTGGGCTAGTTAAGCTCATGATCTAGCAACAAAAAGGCTTGCATGACTTCAAGAAAAAAAATATATATGAGGCAGCAAACAGATCTTTACCGTGATAGACAGGCCCAAAAAAAAAAATAAAGTCTTTATTCATATTTGGTTTCATGATCTAACAAAAAAAATATGCTTGCATGAGTGTATTAAAAATATACAGATATATTAAAAGAAAGCCGCATCCCATGTTTAAGGACATAAATATGTATAAGGTAGCAGCAAGCATAAAGAATCAGTGTTCAAAAGGTACAATGGATCAGATTTTTTTTTACAGAAGAAAGGGTCTGCTTCTTTTGGCTTTACAAGGAAGCAAAATATAAGAAAAACAAACAAAAGAAGAAGCAAAGCATACCTGATATGAAGGAATTCTTTTGTGTCTTCTTTAAAGTGTAAGAAGAACAGCTTTTGCTGGGAAGAGAAGAAAGAGAATGACTGGAGAACTTCTGCTGGAAATATGCTATCTGATATGCACTAAAAAAAAAAATTCTGCTGGAAAAAAAAAAAAAAAAAAAAGTTGCAGGAGAAAAAAAAAATATATATATATATATGGGCTTGAATAGGTATTATATAAAGTAAAAAAGTATTATTTAAGAAAAGATGTAGTGATCTCCTAAAACACTCCAAAGAAGCAAGAGTGTATCCTATTTCATTTAGGCAAGCTCCTAGCAAAAAAATAAATAAATATATCTAATTAATTAATTAATTAAAAAAGAAAAGAAAAGAAAAAGAAAAAGAAAAGCAAAGTGAAGTATAATAGGATTAGGAGTCTCACAAATAAAAGACTCCCGCAAAAGAAGTGATGGCAGGTTTGTCTTACATAAAATAAATCCGCAAGCCCAATTAAATGCTTGGACCTTACCCATGGCCTTTCATTTCAAAAAAACAAAAAGAAAAGAAAAGGCCAAGTCCATAAAAAAGGGCCCATGCAAAAAAACAAAACCAACCCATCTTAAATTCTTTGGGGGTCCCATAGCAAAGAAATATCTCAAGCATATAAAGCGCAAGACAAAAAAGAAAAGAAAAGAACAAAAAAAAAAAAAAAAAAAAAAGATCAGTTAAATCCTTTAGGGAGTCCATGTATGGTCTAGCAGAGAAAAAATCCCGACTACACAAGGGGTCCACATGAAAAACCTATCATCTAAAAAGGGTCTTAAAAAAATAAATAAATAAATAATTCAAGGGCCGAAAGTGATCAAGGCCAAGAAATAATCAAATCCACAATTTAAAGAAAGCTTAGATAAGAGTGCCAAGTTGTCGTGATTTGCACAATTAAGAAAATTCACTTGTACTTGTACAAATCACGATGGGACATTTGTTGGCATATAAATTTTAACCAAATTTATGTGACCAAATTTATGTGAACATTTTAAATATGGTCATTCAGTTAATGATTCACATAGAGGCTATGATAGGATTGTTGTAGGTAACCACTTCCTAAAATCATTAACTTGATCCGTTGAAGTGCATAATTAAAATGACGCCGTATTTCAGCAACGTTATTTAAGATACTCAAATGACACGTGGAGCTTATGAAAGATGACACTTGTAGAGCCTATAACAAAGATACCACACAGGATGAAATCCAAAGCAATGTTTTCAAACCCGGACCGGACCAGCCGGTCGGACCGGTTGAACCGGGAACCGGGCCTGGTTCCGGTCCGGTCAACCCTTCAGACCCGGACTGGGGCCAAAACCGGAATTAACCGGCGACCCACTGGTCGAACCGGTAAAACCGGCGACCCAGTGGTCGAACCGGTCAGAACCGGGCCACTTTTTTTTTTTTTTTTTTTTTTCTTTTTGGGTTTTCTTTCTTTCTTTCTTTTCTTTCTTTCTTATATATTTATATATATATGTATATATAAATATAATTCAAAATTTTGACTAAAAATTCTTATTTCAAGAGTCTCCTCTTATAAGGAAGAGTCTCATTGAAAGCTTGAGAGAAGATTATGAAAGTCTATTCCTATTTATAAGAAAAAAAATTTCAAAGAGAACCTACAAAATTCTATGTGGGATTCAATCAAATTTTTGAAACATATTGATTGGAGGGAGAGTTGAAAATTTCATTTCCCTCCAAAATTAAATCTAGCATTCAATCAATTTATTTGGAGGGAATGTTTAAAAAATTTAATTTCTTTGCAATAAGTAACTTTTTTTTATCAATTATGACTTTATTAAATATTATTAATAAATACTATGCAATAATTTTTATTTTTATTTAATTATTTATATATATTTTTATTTATTTATAATTTATAATTATATTTTTTAATTATATAATATTAATTATGACGTCACGGTTCGACCGCTTTGACCCGACGGTTGAACCGGTGACCCGTCCACCCGGTCCATTTTCCGGTTCGCTCACCGGTCCGGGTTTGAAAACATTGATCCAAAGGATTAATACGGTTAATTAGATATATGATTAATCATATATGGTTACACCTAAATTCAAATGGCGCTATCATTCAATTTGAAATTCAAATTGAGGATGAGTCCCTCTTATCATCTCGATGACCTCTATAAATATGAGGGATCATCACATAAAAAGGGGACTGAAAAATCAAAAATCAAAAGTTAGAGAGAGAGAGAGAGATAAATCAAGAGTTAAAGAAATCTTCACAAGAAAGAAGAGGAGAAACCTAGAGAACTCAAGACTCTACGCTATAAACGCATAATAGTGATTAATAGATAAAGGGTTTCAAACTTAAGAATTGTACTTGTATTCAAGGATTTAAAACCCACGATAATTTCAATAAAATATTTTTTTTTCTTATATTATTTTCTGTTAATTTTCTTGTTCTTCATTAATAAGATATTTCATTTAAATAAAATGTGTTAATTAACAATCTGGAATACAGATTGAAAATAGGAACCTTCTATTTAAATAATCAACACCATTTAGTTTAAAAACTAAACAGTGAACATTTGGAACATGAATTTTAAAATGTGTTGGAACACTAGATATTTCAAAATTTATATCTACAAATTTTGGCACGCCCAGTGGAACCATTGCTAACCAAACGGGGTAGCAGGTTTTGCTATGTTAACCAAACAGGGATGGCGGCTGGTCCAACATCCAAACTCTATCTTAGGCAAAATGATAAAAGCTAATGTGTTCGGTTTGATTCTCAAACCATGATTACACACAAATAATTAATTTTTTGTTTGATTACAGTTTTCAAATTATGATTTCAAAACACATTTTGAAAACATATTTGGTAAATTAGAAAGTTTTTGAATTTTTGGTCTACTCGGTCGTCTGTCCGGACATTCTCCTAGGTAGTTTTTGAATTTTTGGGTCTACTTGGTCGTCCCCCTGGACATCCTTCCAGACGTCTAGCCGGTTGACTGGAACAATATTTTTTTTTTTTTTTTTTTTTGGGCAAAAATTATCTAGAAAAAAAATTATATTTCTTTTTGCTATGTTTTAAATATAGAAAATATTTTTTGAGACCAAAATGACAAATTATTATTTGGACATTTATTTAAAATTAACAAAAAAATTTTAAATAAAAATTAATTTGTCACAATAATTTTTGTTTAAAAAAAAAAAAACATTTTTAAACAAAACAATTAAAAAAAATTCCAATCAAATATATAATCAAAAGTAATTTTAAAGCACTAGTGGAATATTTTTGTTAACAAATAATAATATTTTTTAATATTTTAAATAAAAAAAATTTCGGATTTGTTTTAATTTTTTAAATAAAAAAATTAATTTAAAGTAATTTAGTACGAGTTTGGGCTGGTGCAAGATCAATTTTGATGGTGCAGTGTTGAAGGAGCTTCGGGCAAGCGGTGTGGGTGTAGTAGTCCGTTATAGCATGGGTGAGGTGATTGCATCTATGGCAGATCAGAATGGTGGCAGATTTGGGTATTCATGACATTCACTTGGAAGGAGACTCTTTGAACATTCTTTCCAATGTAGCCAAAAAAAAAAAGTCAAGTCGCGTCACTGTCGGATTGTGGCATATAGTGCGACTTGCTGTGAGTGAAAGTAGATCGTTTTGACGCTTCAAAGCTTCGCATGTGAGGTGTCAAAGTAATCGGTCGGCTGATGGTTTGGTTAAGTTAGCTCGGCACTCCCCTCATCAAGAAATTTGAATGGAAGCAGAGACGGAATTAAGAGGAGATTATCAGGAATGATGACCTCCTATTTCTATGAAGAATATTGTTTATTACAGAGTTTTAAAAAATATATGTATATTATTTTATATATATAATGGTCTTTCAATATAAAAAATATATGTCTCATTTTTCTCTCATCTTACATTCTGTTTTTATTTTGCACAAAAAAAACATCTTCATCCTATTAGAAATTACTTTTGTGACATTTAATTTTTTTTTCTATGTATATATAATTATATAGCATGTTGTACATACATGTACGTTTGTGTATAGAGTGAATTTTTCTATTTTTTTATTTTTTTTCCTTGGCCCCTCAAGTAATAAAATCCTAATTCTGTCCCTGGATGGAAGAAGTCCCAACTTGCGTGGTGGCATTAGCTAGCATTGAGGTTATTGCTTTTTAGTTTCTGTTTTCCACCATCTAAAAAAAATAGTGTCAAAAAAAAAAAAAAAAAACACAGAAAAATGAAAAATGAAAAAGACATCAGTTAAATCCTTTGGGGAGTCCATGTATGGTCTAGCAAAGAAAAAATCCCGAGTACACAAGGGGTCCACATGAAAACCTTATCATCCAAAAAGGGTCTTAAAAAAAATTTAAAAAATAAATAAATAATTCAAGGGGCCAAATGATCAAGGCCAAGAAACAATTCAATCCACAATTTACAGAAAGCTTAGATACGAGCGTGAAGTTGTCGTGATTGGCACAATTAAGAAAGTTCACTTGTACTTGTACAAATCACGAGGGGTATTTGTTGTCATATAAATTTTCACCAAATTTATGTTAACATTTCAAATATGGTCAATCCGTTAATGACACACATAGAGCTTATGATAGGATTTTTATAGGTAATCACTTCCTAAAATGATTAACTTGATCCCTTGAAGTGCATAATTAAAATGATGTTGTATCTCAGCGACGTTATTCAAGATACTCAAATAACACGTGGAGTCTACGAAAGATGAACTTATAGAGCTTACAGCAAGGATACCACACAGGATGAAATCCAAATGATCAATACGACTAATTAGATATGGTTACATCTAAATTCAAATTGCGCTATCATTCAAAATTCAAATGGTATTATCATTCAATTTAAAATTCAAATTGAGGATAAGACCCTCTTATCATCTCGAAGACCTCTATAAATATGAGGGATCATCACGCAAAAAGGGGACTGAAAAATCAAAAATCAAAAGTTAGAGAGAGAGAGAGAGATAAATCACAAGTTAAAGAAATCTTCACAATAAAGAAGAGGAGAAACCCAGAAAACTCAAGAGGCTACGCTATAAACGCATAATGGTGATTAATAGAAAAAGGGTTCTAAACCTAAGAATTGTACTTTGTATTCAAGGGTTTAAAACCCACAATAATTTCAATAAAATATTTCTTTTTCTTATATTATTTTCTGTTAATTTTCTTGTTCTGCATTAATTGGAGGTTTCATTTAAATAAAATGTACAATTAACAATCTGGAATACAGATTGAAAATAGAAATCTACTTTTCAAATAATCAATATCGTTTAGTTCAAAAACTAAACAGTAAACATTTATAACATGAATTTTAAAATATGTTAAAATACATAATGTTTCAAAATTTATATTTACAAATTCTAACACGCCTAGTAGAACCATTGCTAGCCAAACGGGGTAGCAGGTTTTGCTATGTTAGCCAAACAGGGTTGGTGGCTGGTCCAACATCCAAACTCTATCTTGGGCAAAATGATAGAAGCCAAATATTTTCCGAGCTCGTCATTTCTAAGGGCTGAGTTGGGAATAAATCCGTCATACACCTGGAGGAGCATTATGCATGCGAAACCTCTTCTTGAGGCTGGGGTGAGATGGAGGGATGGTAATGGGGCGAACATTCTGGTGTTTGGAGATAAATGGGTGCCTAGGCCACGGTTAGTTGTTTAATTGATCGGGATCGGAAGTGTTGGGATATGGATGTGATCCGGCATTATCTTTTCGAGTTGGATGTAGAGGCCATCAGGCAAATTTCAATATGTCCAATCTTTCCCTCTGATGAGTTTGTGTGGCATTATTATAAGAGGTGGTGTGTATTCGGTAAGATCGGGCTATCATTTGCATAGATCCACTGAAGATAGCGCTACAACATTTAAGAATTTTAGAGACTAAATATTTTGATCTCTAAAAGTGAAAATTTTGTTACAAAAGACATTTGGAGACTAATTTTTATCATCATGAGAATAGTCGCTAAAAAGTCGTTTCGAAAAGTCTAAAACAAGGATTTTAGTAATAAAATTTTGAAAATACCACTAATAAATAGACTTTTAAAGACGAAATAATTTGGTCTCAAAATGATTTATTTTTTTAAACAAAAAATTTAGTCCCAAAAAGATAATAATTCATCACTAATGTCTAATTTTTGTTGCTAAAAATATAATAACGGCACTTTTCGCAACAAAAATATTTGGTCTTTAAAAAATAATTTTGTTCCTAAATTTTGGTCTCTAAAACTTAAATTTTTGTAGTGACGGTGTGTAATCTTCTCAGTGATTGTGTTCAAGTGCAGACTGCAGTAACAGGCCGGAGACAAAGTGGGACGGACATCAAATGGCAACCTCCGGATGTGGGCTGGTTCAAGATCAATTTTGATGGTGCAGTGTTGAAGGAGCTTCGGGCAAGTGGTGTGGGTGTAGTAGTCCGTTATAGTATGGATGAGGTGATTGTGTGGAAGCATATGCTGCAGACAAGTCATTGGATTTGGCGGCAGATTTAGGGATTCATGACATTCACTTGGAAGGAGACTCTTTGAACATTATTAAAGCATTCCAAGGTCCAGTCACATCGCTGTCGGATTGTGGTCATATAGTGCAGCTTGCTGTAAGAGTAGATCGTTTTGACGCTTCAAAGCTTCGCATGTGAGGCGTCAAGGTAATCAGTTGGCTGATGGTTTGGTTAAGTTAGCCCGGCCCTCTCCTCATCAAGAAGTTTGGATGGAATTAAGAGAAGATTATGAGGGGTTATGGTTGTCAGAATCTCGATCCGGATCTTACGATCTTACGATCTTACGATCTATTTGAGTACAATCGATCCAGGTTGTGTAAAAAACTCCTTCTAGGTAGGATCTTTTGATCCTGGTAGTAGGATCTTATAGGATCGTGGAATCCCGATCCGAATCCGATCCTATTCGATCCAATTTACAAGTCTTGTTTTGTATTGTATGACATATTTTATTGTAAATTTTATATTTGTTGTCTAAATACCAATTTATGAGGTCAAAATAAATAATAAAAATTAAGTAGTATTGAATCAAATAGACTAAGAAAAACAAATTAGGAAACAAACATTCAAATATTGCGATAATTTAAGAAAATTAAATAGTTGGAAAAAAAACTTAGCTTTAGCGGAATCTAAGGAGGGTAAGATGATTACAACTTTATCCCAATTTTTGGAGAGATTATTTTTGTGACTCGAATCCGCTCCACCAGGGATACTAACAATAAACCTTATCATTCGACTAAGCTACTCTTTTGAGTTCTTAATCTATTTTCATATCTAACTTTGTTAAATATTTTTTCTTCACTTTTTATGCATTATTGTAAATTGTAAAGTATTTTATTATAGAATTCTTCTTCTTCTTCACCTTCTTTTTTGATGAAATACAAAATTTTTACCATCGAGTTTTCTATTGTATAATATTATATATACATTTTATATGGAGTATTATATTTTTCACAATATCTTCACTTCTTTTTAATAGAATATAGGCTCATTTTGTGTATACTTTATAATAAATATTTATTTAAATTCAATTATTATGTAATTTGTCTTTTTCGGTAGGATATTACAATTCTCGATCCGATCCTATAAACACCTCCAACGATCCAACGTAGGATCCCGATTTTAACAACCTTGTGAGGGGCCATGATTTTGTTATTTCTGTGAAAAATATTGTTTGTTACATGACTTTAAAATATATATATGTATATATATTTATATTATTTTATACATAAAATGGCTCCTCAATATAAAAAATATATATCTCATTATTCTCCTATTTTGCATTCTCTTTCTATTTTGTACAAAAAAAAAAAAAAATTTCATCCTATTAGAAATTACTTTTGTGGCATTTAATTTTTTTTTTCTATGTATACATATAATTATATAGCATATTGTACAAACATGTATGTTTGTACATAATAGTGAATTTTTTTTTTTTTCTTTTTCTTTTGGCCCCTTAGGTAATAAAATCCTGGTTCCGTCGTTGGATGGAAGAAGTCCCACCCTCCTTGGTGGCGTTAGCTAGCATTGAGGTTATTACTTTCTAGTTTTTGTTTTCCACCATCTAAAAAAAAATGTTTAAAAAAAAAAAAAAACAAATTGGAGCCGTACCAATCCGTACAATCGGTCCAAACCTATGATGGAATGGTGGTTCTAAAAAATGAACAACATTTCACGGTTTGAGCCTGTCGTTCCAGTTTGGAGCCTAATCAAACCGTTCAATATATATATACACACAGGAAGACTATACGTGTAAATATATGAACATTTCAATTGGGTTGTTAACTATTGTGAGTGTTTTGATTGCAATTTTTGAATTAGTAACTTCAAATGCATTTTGTATATTGAATTGCTCAAATTGATTAATTTTTGAAATTGAGTTGTGGAAATTGATTAATTTTGAATTGCCCATAACCATGGAGCCGAACCTTTTTTTTTTTGGTTTGGTTCTTGCTCATTTCCATAGGTTCTAATGGTTCAGCTCAGTTCGGCTCGACTCAGTCCCAATTTTTTTTAGAACTGTTCATCTTAGAACCGGAGCAAAACCCCAACACCAATGCAATTAGAGTTTAAAAGAGATGTGGAAACAAAGGAAACAGAGCAATGAGCAATATTTTACAGTCCAGAACAAGTTTACAGTACAAGAATTATTATAGGAGTCATATAGGCTTCACAATGCATAATTGAACAAATTTCACTTTACTCCCTCATGGTTTAACCTATTTGCACACAGCCCTTATCATTTATAAGAGCATAATTCCCTATGATTTCTAGACTAAAGAGTACCGTTAGACCCATTAAAAGCTAGATAAAAAAATAAAAAATAAAAAACCCTAAAATATCCTTATACATAAGTAATCTCATTGTGTAGAACATGGACATTTTCCTTATTTTTTTAGGAGACAAAATTCACTTTAACCTTGATGTACTATTTTCATCTTGGCATGCACTAAAAATTAAGTTAGGTGGAAAGCGATATATTTCAGTTTACAAACAATATAAATGTTATTTGCAAATGAGCCAAACTACGAGGAGGTAAAATGCAATTTACCTTACATAATTTAAGGATATATCTCAATGAGGGACCTTAAACCAAAGATGGGTGTGATCTTGTAGTGACTAAAGCCAGCCTCTAAGAAAATCTTTTCCCATTCTTTCTCACTTCTTTCTCTTCCAGTGACCAAAACCATCATCAATATGTCAAAAACAAGCTTTGTCTCAGTAATGTCATGTTCATCTCTGTCCCCATCTACCACCATGTCTATGATGATAACCTTCCCTCCATCTTCCTCGCTTGGAATAGCTTCTCTGCATCTCTTCAGTATCTTTACGCAGTTCTCGTCACTCCAATTGTGCAAAACACACTGCCATTTTCAAGTCCAAAAACACATTCAAGTTCAATTGATTATCTTAAAGTTTACTTTGCCTATTATACGAACATTAATTGCTTTATAGAATACTTCTCAGAATAATTCAGCGACAAATACTTGAAAACTGTTTTTCTAGTATCAATTGTCAGTACCGAGGAATTGGATAAAATGGCCCAAATAATGAATCAGAGCACATGCAGCCATCTCCTTAACTTATGGTTTCCTTTCTTTTTCCTTAATGAAAGAAATAATGGGAGAAAAATGATAATTTGCTACAATTCTCCTAAATTGTACACATTTTTGTTGTTAATAGGAGTGGAAAATTAAAGTTCTTTGACGTATATGACCTTTTCAGATAGTTTTATTGTTAAGTATAATTGTGATTTCGTCAATCAATATGTCCGTTCAACAAATAAATAACAGTTCTATTGATCAATATGTAGGATCTTGGATCATCAAAAATGATTTCTCTTTAGAATTCGGCTATTTGATCAATCTATACTCAAGCAACTGAACATCAAATTAAATCCAAAACACAAAAAAATTTAAAAAAAAAAATAAAAGACAGAAATTTACTGAAATAATTTGATGAGAGAGGAATTGCCCTACATATATGATGCAAATCCTAAAATTTGCTTAATTACCAGATTCAATCACTGGAACTAAGAATTCAAAAAATTGCATACCTTGAAGAAAATGGCATCCGCGGATGGGAAAGACTGAAACATATTGCCCCCAACATAGTTCAAGTTCTTCTCCTCTAGCAAGTTCTCAACAACATGTGGAAGATCAAAAACAGTGCATTTTATACCAGGAAACGCCTCGGAAATGATCCAAGCATTGATACCGGTACCACCCCCTACATCAACCAATGAATTCAGTCCTCCAAACACTGCCTCACAGTCTCTAACCACCAAGCTCATCATTCTTGAGTCACTGCCCATTACTTCATTGAAAATGTTATTGAATTTTGGGTTTTCGTCACAAAACTCCCACATGGCAACCCCATGTGCAGTCTCAAATGCTGTTTCTTCATTGCTTCTAAACCAATCTCCTAAAAACTGCCATGGGGTGACCAAAATCAGATCGACCATGGCTTGGACAAATGGTGACAAATTGGGTAATTCACTTTTGATGAGAAGCTTAGATGATGGAGTGAGGACATACCCTTCTTGATCTCCATGATTTGGATCAAGTTTTGTTGTGGCAAAGAAACCCAAGTGAGTTAACAAGGACATGATTCTGTGGAGAGAATTGGTTTTTGAGGGAGGCAATTGGAGAGATGAGACTAAGTCAGGGAGAGAGATGGGTTTTTTGTGGTTGTGAATTATATTTGGTATGCCTAGTTGAACTGCACAGTTGAGTGACATGGAGTTTGCAAAACTGAATGCATGTTTGTATATGTGGGATTGAGCTTGAAACAACTCTCTTGCTCCTAATTGGGCATTGTGGATGTCATGACCTGAATTCGCCCCTATGGGTTAAGGCCATAATCGGCCAGTAATCCTGAAATTACCTACGGCCTCAAACCAAAACTGACATAACTCATCAGAGTAAAGGGGCCAAACGAAAGCAAAATTTAAAATCTTGTCCATAGAACTGTGCTTACATGGCACATCAAAACAAACCATACGTATAGACATTAATAACTCACAACATAAATACAATAGCACAAGTTTTGTACAAACAGGATCATCCAAAAGCTAAGTCAACCCGTGAAAACTATATACAGACATATGCAAAGTCCTCGCCAACATGACAAAAATAACATAGCATAGCAGAAAGGTGAAGACGAGTCTCGTGCGTGAAACACTAGGGCTGACTCTCCAAAACTCAATTGTTCCACACAAACTTCACTAGGGCTAGGTCTGGACCTCTCTTGGCTCACCTACAAACACATGAATGAGCGTGAGCGATAGCCCAGTGAATAATATCAAATAAGAAGATACAAACGATATGTAGAACAACATACTCCGAACGGCCTTGGGCTCAATTCATATTTCTATTTAACATATATATACATAATTTAGGTCAAGTGACTGTGGTTCCAAACATACTGGCCTTTGGCCCATTTATCTTTCCATAACAAACTGGCCTTTGGCCCATTCAGACTTTCATTCGTGTCAAAACAGCCTCTGGCTCATTCATTCATGTCAAAATGGCCTCTGGCCCATTCATTCATGTCAAACGGCCTCTGGCCCATTCATTCGTGTCAAAACGGCCTTCGACCCATTCATTCATGTCAAAACGGCCTTCTGCATATTCATTTATGTCAAACGGCCTTCAGCCCATTCATTTATGTCAAAACGGCCTTTGGCCCATTCATTTATGTCAAATGTTGTCCACCAATCAAATCGACAAATTAATAAAACTTATATAGTAGTAAGCAAATGGACAACAATATATTTCAGATATCTCTGATAAGATATTACTCACAGTGATCGGTTGGTTGGTTTGCCCTGGAGCTCGACCCTACATAGTCCATGAACACAAAGGGTCACCAACAATTTAATCCGTTCTTAAATTCACATTTTTTTCTTTAGGCTTTAATCATATCTCTTTAACTCAATTACAATGCTCAATGCATGCCTAAGAGTGCTTGCAAGTGAAAGAGAATGGAAAACGAAACACAGAACGAGCATACAAAATTTCAGAAAACAGGATCCCCGCTCGAGCGTGGAATTCCCCGCTCGAGCGGACCCAATTGGTCTGCAAAAGTACTGGTTATATCAAATTCACGCTCAAGCGTGAACTCGGGCACTCGAGCGGAAAATCTGTCTACATAGCTCCCCACTCGAGCGTGGATTTTCCCGCTCGAGCGGACCCATGCCTGCAAAAAAAAAAAATACTGGAAGTATGAATTCCCTACTCGAGCAGACATCATAAATTCTGGGTTTTCCAGAATGGTTTCTGAGTTCAAATTCGACATTTCAACCACATTTCTTGCATATTATGGCTCCAATTTCACATATACTTGTATTAACATGGTACCAACACTAAAATACATTAACATGGAGCTCAATTTTACAAATTGATCACATGCATGCCCAAATTGACTCAAACTTATGCATTCAAGGTTTCCATTTTTAATAAACAACATGCATGCCCATTTTGACTTTCATTTTCACTTCTAATGATGCAATTAGTGCTCATTCCCATGAAACTCAACAAAAACATGCTTGCATGTGGGATTACACTTCCAATCTTTCATAATTCACAAATTACATGCTAGAATTTTGTGACTCCATAGGAGTTCTTCACATGCATGCACATATCAAGCTTCAATTTCAACAAAACCGACTCAAACCATGCTCTTGATCACAAACCTTGAACTTACAAGATCACAAATTCAAACTTGCAAATTCAAGATCAATGCTTACCTAGAGGCTCAATTCTTCTAATTTGGTCAAATCTAGAGTTAAATCTTCAAATTCCCAAGCTTGAGTCAAAACTTGCACAAGTCTCTCCCTTCTATCTCTATGGCCGGCCTTCTCTCTCTCTCAAGGCACCAAAATCAGATTTTGAACTCAAGTGTAAGGATTAAATGTATAGTGCCTTTCTACATAAGCCCCCACTAAGTCATTATTTTAATATTAGATAATGGAGCACTGAATTGATCATTCTGAATCTAATTATTTTGATCCGAATCAATTTCCAATTAAATTTCACCGTAGGCTTTAAAAATTATGCCAATCACAATGGCGGAATCAATTCCGGGTTCTGTGATCGATAAGGCCTTCAATTTAATTTCCAAAGCAGACAATTAAATAGATATTCTTACGGTGAACAGATAGAAATTCAAAACCACATATTTTCACCTAATGGTACACGAAATCATATTAAAAACACATAATCACATTCGTATTAAGGACCAATTAACGTAATAAAGGACAGGGTTATCACAGTGGAGATCCATGAAGATAGCTAAGCTGGCCTTGTAGGCCTTGCTTGGATGGATGAGTAATGGTATTAGTGTGTTTGATGAAGAACAAATTTTTAGCAGGATATATATGAAGAGACATGATGAACTTTATAGCCTTGTTTGTTTGGTAGACCAGGAGAGGATTGGGATTGGTAAGATCGCGGAATCCAACATGGGTTTCATTTCATTTTTATTTATTTATTTATTGTGTGGGAAAAATTTCATATCATTGCAGAATTTTAAAAATAATTACAAATTAGTGATAATTTTATTAATATTTATAATTAAAATTATAAGATTTCCTTGCATATATAATAATTTTCTTAAATTAACACTGATAGGTAATTTCTCTCCCCCACCAAAATTTTTTCTTGTTCCTACATTATTATTATTATTATTATTATTTTTTAATGATACATTGTGTTTGATTGGCTAAAATGGATAAACTTGATAATATCATGATATTGCTACTCCGCCAATGGGAGATTAACAATTACACCCCCAAGGCTATTTTGGTTTGGGCGAACTAGATTATGTTGGATTAATATTTCCATGATTAGTAGTCCTAGGACTACAAATTCCTTTGGGTTGTGTATACTATCCTATGTTTGGATCGATGTAGGATTATAAGGAAGAACTAATAGTTTAGACTTTGGCTTAGTTCTTAAATTTATATCCCACTCCCCTCTGCAGGATTGAATAATCCATCATATGTGAGATACCATATTCGGATGAATTGTTAGTCCGTATTTCAATTATTTAACCAAACAACGGATTAATAATTTTGTTGGACTATTAATCCAATCACAAGCTCATGTCCATCCAAACAAACATAGCCTAATAATATTCCTAATCCTATAGCCATGAGATTAGTCATATCACATCATTTAATGGTCAAAAATAATTATTCTCCTCTTATCACATATTATATCATATCATATCAAATAAGTACTCTCACAATATATATCTCAATCATCTATTTTACATATTACCAATCCCAACCTTAACCTAATCGTGTTATTAATCCCAAGCAATGTCAAGAAATTTAAGGTTGGTTTGGGATGTCCTAAAAAAGTGCATTTTTTGACTTATTGGTGGGTTTGGGTTGGGTTTGGATTGGGTTTGATGTGATGTGTTAGAGAGGTGATGTGATTTAAATAAGATGATGTGACTTAAATAAGATAGTGACTTTTTGACTTTTTGACTTATTTAGCATATGCCAAACTAGCCCTTAGTCTGCCAATCAAACATTTCCTATAAGTAATGATATACAATCGAAGATTTGTACATAATTTTTATATAAAATGATAAAAGCGTTTGCAGTTCTTTCATTTTTAAAAATAAATTTTATATAATTTTATTACTTCTTGATATGTAGTAATAAAAAATTTAAATGTAAAACAACAAAAATGATCCGGACTCCCTTTTTCTCCCATCCCCACGACCCTCTCTTGGATTGATTGGCCAGATTATTATTATTTTTTTCTCTCCTCCTCCTCCAATCACCAACCCCACGTGTGTGTGGGAGGTGGTGGGGGTTGGTGATTGAGAGGGTCTCAATTACATCTCGTAAAACAAAGACCAATTATAATAATGTATTTTTGGTGATGGTGGTGATCCATGAAGCCTCCAACACTAGGGGTGAGCATGGTCCGGATTGGATTGGATTGGAGTAAAACCAAAACCAATCTGTTATCTATGGTTACTGAAAAATTGAAACTAATTCAATCCATTTAAATCGTGGAACCAATCCGAACCAATCCATTTAAATACGGATTGGATCGGTTTAGGACCACGGATTTACACAATTAAATAACAAAAAATATATATAACACTTTAATTTCATAAAAACATAAACATAGCACTATGCTAGTTCCACAATAACAACATGTCTTTCTATAATAGTAACATATTATTAGAATTTAAGCAACCATAATAAAACTAGTTCCACCATACGTATTTAGACCATTACTAATTAAAACTAAAAAATAACAAACAAAAGTAATAAAAGAGATACTATGTGGATTTAGGTTTGAGTTTAGGTTTTATATGGAATAAGAAAAGATACTATGTGGGAAGATATATAATAAAAATATAAACTATTTGTATACAGTTCGGATCGATTCCAATCCGGAACCAATCCGTGGACTACGGATTTTTAATTCTTCAATCCGGAACCGAATCACGGATTCAAAAAACCAATCCAAACTTACCGGATTGGACTGGACTGGACTGGATCGGATTACGGATTTCACGAATTCCTTACTCAGCCCTATCCAACACTAACTTTTATTGATGACTAATGGTACATGAGTGCAAAAAAGTAGGACCCATAAAAAAATATTTAAATTTTATTTTGAAAAGTAATGTATAGTCTAAATTTAATTTTATATAATGAGATTTATGTTCAAAATAAATTTGAATTATATATTGTCTTTTTTGAGTATTTTTGTAAATATATATACATTTTTTTTTTGGTTCATATCATTATTGTAAGGGAGTGTTTAACAAGAATAAATTATAGCCAGCATATGAAGACAAGTGATATTGGGGTTTTTTGGGAAGCAAAAAAAAAAGAGTTAGGTTTTGGCTTTTTATCCATTTTAGGACACATTACCTCTTATATTTTTACCCATAAAAGGATAAAATAGACTAAAAAGGTCAAAAAGTCAACTTTTTACAAACTTCTCAAAATACCAAATTATCATGAGTAAGGATCCCCTCATTGATTTCTCTGCTTAACTTCCTACTTGATGGGTCATTGGGCCAACTTTTAGATCTAATTTTGATGTACCGAACCGTTCACATTTTAAAATTTGTCATGTATATCATATCTGTAAAAAATTAAGTCGATCGGATATCAAAAATCATGTGACCTAAAAGTTTTATTAAATAATAAAACTGTTTATTAATTTTTTTTTAAATAAATTATTTTTAGTTCTTTCGATATTTGATCAATTTAATTTTTTACAGATATGATTTACATGATAAATTTTAAAATACGAACGATTCGAATCACTGAAATTAAGCTTAAAAATAGACCCAATAATACATTAAATAAGGAGTTAAGGAGGAGAGGCAAGGAGGAAATACTTGGTCAATTATCACACCAACTGAATGAGTGTACGATTTTAATATTATGAAATGAGAGGACCGATACTCAAGTCCACTGATGAGTCCAAAACATCAGTTCCAAAAAAAAAAACACAAAACAAAAAAGTCCAAAACGTTCGGTTAACGAAGCCACTTGTTTGAATAAATTATGTATAAATTTTATTTTATTTTATATTTTATATAAAATTTATTTGAATATATAGTTTTGTTATTTGATCAAGTTAATTTCTTACAAAGATGATCTATTCAATAAATTCTAAAATGCAAACAGTTTAATTTAATGAAATGAAACCCAAAAATAAATTTAATAAGTCGAATAACACCTCTCCAGTTCTATTTGGGACTGGAAGAAGCTAGTCTCATAAGAAAAAAATAAGAGCGAAAGATATGGCCAGCTGATGCGAAAGAGATGATGCATTTTAATATGAGAGAATTACAACGTAGCCCATTCTTTTTAAAAATAGTTTTAAATCAACGGTGAAATTTATAAACATTAATAATTGAATTTATAATTTTTTTCATTAATATGTAAATATTTTCTAAATTTGCCACTGAGGTGTAATTTTCACTTTTAATATTATGTGCTAAGATTTAGAATTCTTTCTTGAGATTAACAAACTTGTGTTTATATTATAAATTTGAGTAGAAATTTAAAAAGATCATACATTTAATTTAATTTATTTTTTTTTAAATTCATACTCTACCCAAATTCATGATTTAGATACAATATATGTTGGATTATAGATTTGGGTAGGAATTTGAAAAATAAAATTTAAAAAATATATAAAATATAGTTATATTTTATTTACATTTCATATAATTTTTCTTTATTCATTTCCCAATTGCTATATGAATTTATAATCTAAGCACAAAATAAGAGTACTGCTCTTCAAACCTATTTAACTCTAATTTGTACAAGGCTTTGTGGGCGTCATACATCCATCTATTTTAATGAACAATGATGTTAGAGATTTCAAATTTTTTATTAAAAAATTATCAAATACTCACACTCATATGGGTGGTTTGATAAATTTTTTGATAATTTTTTTATGTATCCCTAACATTTTTGTATTACAAATCACCATAGTCATTTTTTGCTTTCATTTTGGCCACATCATCATTTTTCCTTTAATAATAGTGCCATGCATTGAATTAAAATTAAGGGAAAAATTCACTTTACACTCATGTGATATTACTCCAGAGCACTTTACCCTGCTGTGTTTTACAAATATGCAAATGCCACCCCTATGGTTTTGAATTAAAGTGCACTACAAATACTGTTAACAAAAAATGCAAAAAGACATCTTTACCCTCATTGCTGTAAACAATGTATTTCCCCTCTATTCTTTTGTATTAACAGAACAGAAAATTATTAAATATTCCCGAAGTATCACGTGTCCATATTCTTTCACCAATTATCATTCATTATATCTTTTCATATTCCTCAATCACCCAATACAAAATCATAATACCATACCTTCTCCACCAATCATAATGTCATGGACCACTACATCTCTATCAATTATTATGAAATCTTATTGCATTTTGTATTTTATTTTACTGAAAATCATTTTAGTATCCAGTTAATTTGTGATAAAACCCTCAGCGGGTGTTCGTGTATGCTAGAGAGAAATCGGCTTGCTTGCTTGCAGCTTGTGCTTTGATAAGAATTCAAAAGGGAGGACCATTTCTTTGGTTGGTACAAAGCTTATGTAGAAATTCATAGTCCAACTACTTGTCATGGTTACTGTTTAGGTGTTTCGCTTTTAGTTGAAGATTTGGTAAACATTGTGTGTTGATAAGATTGTTAGATCTCCAAATGACTGATTTCTAATTTTTCTATTTTTTTTTTCTTTGTAGATTTGTTTTAGTCGCAATATATAGATAAATTGTTGCAACAAGAATTTTTTTTACCATTATGAGATGTTGGCGTTGGTAAGTTATTTTTAAAATAAAAAAATAAAAAAATAAATTTGTGGTGCTTGCAATTGATCTTTGATTGTAGCAAATGCATATATATATATATTTTATAATAAATAATTATTTGCGACAGGAACAAGATAGTCGCTAAAACATAGTAAGCATTTTTTTTGTTTTTCTCCCCAGCAAAATAGTAGATGCAATAAGTAGGTTAAGCAGTTACAAATAATTTGTGACTGACACTTTACCGTCGTAAAAAGTATTTGTTACCCTCACATCTGTGTCCTCCATTTGCCGTCGCATGGCCATCTCAAAATGTCTTTTACGACTGGATTTCTATTTTTTGCAACAGCTTGTAACGGCCGCAACTTGCCTTTTTTAGTAGTAAAAGCTTAAGTAAAATAACTAAAATACACTTATACATAAGTAACTTCATTGTGCAAATCATAAATATTTTCATCATTTTTTTAGAAGACAAAGTTCACTTTAACCTCCGTGTACTATTTTCATCCTAGCATGTGTTTCCACACTTAACATTAAGTCAGGTGAAGAAGAGTACACTTCAATTTACAAATTATAAAAAGTTTATGTGATTATTTCTAAATCATAGGAGATAATTTACAGAAGGGCCAAACTATAAGAAGGTAAAATGAAATTTTCCCCACATATAATTTAAGGATATACCTCAATGAGGGACCTTAAACCAAAGATGGGAGTGATCTTGTAGTGACTAAAGCCAGCCCCCAAGAAAATCTTTTCCCACTCTTTCTCACTTCTTTCTCTTCCAGTCGCCAAAACCATCATGAATATGTCACAAACAAGCTTTGCCTCAGTAATGTCATGTTCATCTTTGTCCCCATCTACCACAATGTCTATGATGATAACCTTCCCTCCTTCCTTGCTTGGAATAGCTTCTCTACATCTCTTCAATATCTTTACGCAGTCCTCGTCGCTCCAATTATGCAAAACACACTGCCATTTTCAAGTCCAAAAATATATTCAAGTTCAATTGATTGCCTTAAATTTACAATACTTGCATGAACATCAAGTGTTTTAGAATGTTTCTCAGAATAATTTTGAAACAAATGCTTGATATTTGTTCTTTACTTTAAGTTTCCCTTTTAGTTTTCTTGTTTTTGTTTAATTATAAAAAAAAAAATAAATAAATAAATAAAGCTATCAGCTAGAATTCTCCTAAATTGTGCAAACTTTACCCTATTCAGCAAATGAGTATGTATGGCCTTGAATCCTTAATAATGATTTCTCTTTAGAACTTGGCTATTTGATCGATCAACTCAAGTAACTCGATATCAAATTAAACAAATTAAACAAAAAGACAGAAATTGGCCTACATATATGATGCAATTCCTAAAATTTACTTGATTTCCATATCGAAACATTGGAAATAATCCAGAAAAGAATTGCCTACCTTGAAGAAAATGGCATCCGCCGATGGGAAAGACTGAAACATGTCACCTCCAACATAGTTCAAGTTCTTCCCCTCTGGCAAGTTCTCAATAACATGTGGGAGATCGAAAACTGTGCATTTTATACTAGGAAATGCCTCAGAAATGATCTGAGCGATGATACCGGTGCCACCCCCTACATCAACCAATGAATTCAACCCTCCAAACACTGCCTCACAGTTCCTAATAACCAAGCCCATCATTCTTGAGTCACTGGCCATTCCTTCATTAAATAGGTTATTGAATTTCGGGTTTTTGTCGCAAAACTCCCAGATGCCAACCCCATGTGCAGTCTCAAATGCTGTTTCTTCATTGCCTCTGAACCAATCTACCAAAAACTGCCATGGAGCGACCATAACCGGATCGACCACGGTTTGGAAAAGTGGGGACAAATTGGGTAATTCACTTTTGATGAGAAGCCTAGATGATGGAGTGAGGACATACCCTTCTTGATCTCCATGATTTGGATCAAGTTTTGTTGTGGCAAAGAAACCCAAGTGAGTTAACAAGGACATGAGTCTGTGGAGAGCGTTGATTTTTGAGGGAGGCAATTGGAGTGACGAGACTAGGTCAGGGAGAGAGATGGGTTTTTTGTGGTTGTGAATTATGTCTGGTATGCGTAGCTGAACTGCACAGCTGAGTGACATGGAGTTTGCAAAACTGAATGCATGTTTGTATATGTGGGATTGAGCTTGAAACAACTCTCTTGCTCCTAATTGGCCATTGTGGAGGTCCATGAAGATAGCTAGCTAGCCAGCCTTGTAGATCTTGCTCGGATGGATGAGTAATGGTATTACAGTGTTTGATGAAGAGCAAATTTTAGGCAGGATATGAAGAGAAATTATGAACTTTATAGCCTCGTTTGTTTGGTAGACTAGGAGAGGATTGGGATTGATAAAACGCAGAGTCCAAATAGGTTTCATTTTATTTTATTTTTTGTGAAAAATTTCATATTAGTGTACAATTTGAAAAAAAATTATAAATTAGTGGTAAGCTTTATCAATATCAATAATTAAAATTATAAAATTTTCCGTACATATGTAATAATTTTCCCAAATTAACACTGATAGCTAATCCCCCCTCCCCCCAAATTTTTTTTTTTTTTTTTTTTTTTTTTTTTTTTTCTCTTGTTCCTACACTGTGTTTGATTGGCTGAAATGGATAGGCAAGATAATGTTATGATATTGCTCCTCCACCAGTGGGAGATTACCAATAACACCTAAGGCCCGTTTGTTTTCAGAGATAGAATGGAGGAGATTTATAATGAGGGGATTGATAAATTATTTTTATATAAAATAATAAAATAAATAAAAAAATATAAAAAATTAAACATTAATATTTAAAAAAAAATTCCCAATATATAAAAAATAAAAAAAATAAAAAAAATTTTAATCCCCTCACTATTTTTCTAATATCATCTCTATCTCCTCCTTATCAATCCCCCTTCCAAGGGGACTACTAATACCAAGGGATTAATAGTTCCCTCCCCATCTCTCAAAACAAATACCCTATTAGTAATATCAAGAGATTAGTAATCCCAATCCCCTCCCTATAACCCCAAACATACGAGACCTAATGGTATTCCTAATCCCATAGCCATGGGATTAGTCACATCATTGGTTAAAAAATAATTCTTCTCATTTTATCACATATTATATTATATCATAATTAAATATAGTACAAGTCCTCTCACAACTAGGGCTGAACAAGAAATTCGTAAAATTCATAATCCGATCCAGTCCAGTCCAATCTAGTAGGTTTGGATTGGTTTTTTTGAATCCGTAGTTCAGTTCCGGATTAAAAATTTAAAAATCCGTAGTTCACGGATTGGTTCCGGATTGAACCCGACGGCTCTAGATTGGAACCGATCTAGACCGTATAGAAATAGTCTATATTTTTATTATACACCCTCCTCCATAGTATCTTCTCTTATTTCATATAAAATTTAAATCCAAACCTAAACTCGCACAATATCTTTTTTTATTACTTTTGTTTGCTAGTTTTTAGCGTTAATTTGTAATGGTCTAAATACTTATGGTGGAACTAGTTTTCTTATGATTGTCTAAATTCTAGAACAATATGTCGCTATTACGAAAAGACATATTGCTATTGTGAAACTAATATGGTGTTATATTTATATTTTTAGGAAATTAAAGTGTTATATATATATTTTTTTGTTATTTAATTATGTAAATCCATGGTCCTAAACCGATCCAATCCGTGTTTAAATAGATTAGTTCGGATTGGTTCCACGATTTAAACAGATTAGATTGGTTCCAATTTTTCAGGAACCATAGATAACGGATTGATCCTGATTTTACCCCAATCTAGTCCAATCCGGACCATGTTCACCCCTACTCACAACATATATGTAGGCTTTCTTTGGCTAGAGGTTATTTGATTAAAATAGTTAATAAAGGTAAAATAGACTAAAATAACTAATAAAATAAAATGTCACATTTAATTTATAATCATTTCATTTTTTCTCTCACTATAAAGCACGGATACTCTAAAAAGGGAGACATCTCTGTATCGTATCCATATCAGATATCGATAATCTTTGGATACTAACAGATACTTATTAGATATTTGTTAAAAGTATCGGATACTTTTTAATTAATTTTTCATTAAATTTGGAGTATCGGATACTTAATTTTGAAGTATCGGATACTCAAAATCACATATTACTTCTTTTACAAAATTAGTATTGTAGTATTTATTACATAGCATTATAGGGCTTTTTTTCAGAGGTAGAATGGAGGGGGTTGATAACGAGGGGATTGATAGTGAGGGGATTAAATAAAATTGTATTTGCTTTGATGATAATTGTTAGTGTGAGAATTGTTAAATTATTACTCTATAAAAAAATATAAAATATTAAAACAAATAAAACTATGATTTTTATTTAACAAAAAAAAAAAAAACAAAAACATTAAACATTAATGTTCAAAAAATAATAATAATACTAAGCAGGAGGACTAACTTCTAATACCAACTCTTCCACCTCCATCTCAATCCCCTCTCCATGGCTCATCCTAATCTGGAGACCCATCTCAATTCCCTCTCTATCTCTCAAAATAAACACAACATTAGTGGATCTCACTTTCATCTCAATCTCAATCTCAATCTCAATCTCAATCCATCCTCCATCTCCCAAAACAAACGAGGCCATAATATGATATAATTGTAAAGATAAATACAAGAATATTTTCTAATACTTAGTTTAGTTCTTTGATAAGAAGAACATAGTAAGTTAAAGTAATAGAATTTGTTAAATTGATTTATTATTATTGTTTCGGGCATGTTATAACTACATAGAAAGTAACGATTAGCGAAAGAATATAATAATAGTAAAATTAAATATCAATAAATAAATAAACAAAGAAACTTGAATACAACATTTTTATTAGTGGCAAAGGAAAAAGTATAGAGACAAATTATGAATTGTTCTACTATTATAATATAAGCATATTAGACTTGATATTGAAATAGTAAAATGTTTGCAAGACCTATTGAAAAACTTAAATTAATACATAATTCTTAAATGTTAGTATTTTGCATCATAAAATTACAATGTGATTTCTCAAATTCTTGAGCTTATATGTAACTCACTACTAATAATTTTTTTTTTAAATATATTTTTTTTTACATATATCCAAGCCGCACTAGTATCCTATTTTTTTAGATTTTGTTGTATTGTTGTATCCATATCTTCTCGTAACCGTATCTCATATCTGTATCTATGCTTTATAGATCTCTCACAACCATCAAATCAACTAAAAATAAAATCAATTATCATCCCAAACACAACTTTTTGTAACCAGGCTAAATTAGCCAACTAAAATAACTTATTTTATATATTACTAATCCCGACCTTAACCTAATGGTGTTATTAATCCCAAACAATATCAAGAAATTTAGTCCACCAATCAAACATTTCCTATAGTGGCTCGGGTTTAGACCCGATCCTTTTTATATTTGTTGGTATTGGGTTGGTGATTATTTTGGATTGTATTGTCTCTTCTTTAAGTTTATTTGTCGCAAGGAACCTTGGTTTGTGCTTCACACATTGGCATAATTTTTTTTCTTGTTTGCAAGGTTGAGCCCACGATGGTGCTAGGTTGCTCCCACGAGACGCCATGACCAATTATGGCCTTCAGGTCTGTTGGCCTAGTAGAATTGTGTGGCTCGCGGTGGCCCGTTAAAGAGGCCACAATCCATGAGATCGTGCCTACGATGTGGGTATGTGCTCGTGATGTCGCCAATGACCAAAACACAAATTCAGTGTAGCGACCTGATTTTTCGTAAATCTTTATTTATTTATTTATTATTATTATTATTATCTTATTTTATTTTTGAATTTATTAATTGTGTGGTTAAATGATAATTTAATGTGTTATTTAATTAATTTAATGTGTTACTTAATTATATATAATTAATCTGAATATTTATATTTATATATTTTGATATATATAAAAAAATTATTTATATAAATTTTATATAAGATATTTATATTTATATATATTGCATTTATATTGTATTTATAAAATAAAATTTATTATCAATTAGGTTAAAAGTACAATTGTTGTCATTAGGAAAAGAAAATATCTATACTATATATTAAGTAAAAGGGGGTTTTTAACCCCAAGCCTTGTAGGAGTTTTTAACCCCAAGCCTTGTGGGAGCTCCAATCTCTCAATCGAAATTTCTTGATTTTTTGATTTTTTTTAAAAAAAATCTTAGCATTTATTAACTTCTCCCAACTCTCAAGTCATACTCTCATAATAATACTTTAATGCATTAAGAACAAGTATAAAAAAAAATCTTAAAAAGTCCAACACATATGATTATTATCAAAATATTAAACTTTAATATAGTATAAGAAAGGAAAAAAAGAAGACATTTAAAAAAAAATTTAAAAATCACAATTCACATATATAGATAATTGTAAACACAATTCGTACATAGCACGGGTGACATGCTAGTATATATATATATATATAGAAAGAGAGGGTTTGTTTGTGCGGCTGCCGAGAGAGGGAGAGGGACAGAGAGTAATGAGTGAGTGAGAGAGAGAGAGAGAGAGAGAGAGAGAGAGAGAGAGTAATCCAAGACAAAAAAGAGTGCTATGTGTGTGGCGTGAAAAGAGAGGAGAAAAAGAAAAAAGAAAAAGAAAAAAAAGTTAGGATTTTGTTTTGATGGCTTTATTAGTTCTTCAAATATTGCTTTGATTTTTAAAAAACATATTGTGAGTACAAAATTCACTTCCCTTGATTTATGTTTAATTCGTTGCTTTTATTTATTTATTTTTATTTATTTGATGTTAGTTTGATTTTGTATTTACATAAAGATGATAGATTGATTTTAATTATTTTGTTTAGTTGTGTGTGTAAGGTTTAGAATTTTTAGTTGATTGATTGATTTTAATTATTTTGATTAGTTGTGTACGATATGTTTAGGGTTTTTATATGGATTTATTTTATGGTTGTAATCACACTCATGCTTATATGAAATTAAAATTAATTAGGAACCCATAGATAAATTTCTTATACTCCACCATGACTCCATAGATTGTTGTTTTATTTAAGTGTTGGTGAGAAAGAGTGTATAAAAAAAAGTGAGGATTATGAGATTTATTTGAATGCCTTAGGCTTGGCATTATTATGTTTGTTCTCATGAGTGAGATGTTTTGTATATGTATATTGCTGCCTCGTTCTCATGAATAGACGAGTGCCTTGATTTACGCGCGTACGTATATGCTAACCATCTGAGAAGTGTGTGTCAAACTCAGGACGATATCCCCATGCAAGTTTGGCTTCGAAGCGATGTTAGGTATACAGAAGGTACATAGGATATATGTGTAGGTCGGAAGTGGAGGGCCAAAGTGGTGAAGTTAAGGTACAAAGAATTTAATTATGAGTTTATTGGTATAATATGAATTGCATTGATTTGTACATCTTGAAAAATAGTAATCGACCTCGATAAATTATGAAATTTGAGCAGAGGCATGTATACGTGATTCTAGATAACTTTTGTGTTTTAACTTTTTATTAAAAAGATCGATTATAACTTATAATCAGATGATCTTGGTTATTCTAGGTTTGATTCATTTTAGCAATGCAGATTTTAGAGACTGTTTTAACCCATGAAACGAGCTCATTTTTATTGGTTTCGCGTAAACTGAAATAAAATATTACTTTGCACACTTTTTGTGTTTTGAACTTTTTTGAAAAAAATCATCTTAGGATAGTTTTTGTTCGTTTTCAGCTTCAAATTTTTCGATTAAATTTCGTCTAGATTTTTCTATCAAGTTTTTCTCTCAAACTATTCAGTTTTCTGTTAAATTCATTCGCGAAGACTTTTAGGAAATTTAATTCTGTACAACTTTCGTTTTTTGAGTTTTGGTCAATTCAAATTATTTAAGCATAAAACGGTGCATTTTTATACTTCTTCAACTAGTTACTTATGATTAAATTATACTAACTTTATTTTTTTGCAGGATGATGGGTCTTACTAACTTTTTTATGCAGGACTGACCCACCATATTTTTATTTCTATTTTGTTTATTTTATAATTAATTTATATTTCGTTGTGTACGGACAAAAAACTAAATGCCACCGTATCTCGGGAAACTACCCATTCATCTTGGTGCGGTTGGAACTACTTGTCTTGTCCCGTAACAAGAATTAAATGTATTTTTGTTTGTGTCTGGTGGACAAGTGGGTGTCAAATCGTATACTCATACCAATATACTTGTATATTGACCCGTTTTGTCTCTTGGCAACTCGGGTGCGTTCTATTTGAGCGCAGTCGAGCTTCCTTTGCAGGATTAGTTGAGGCTATGGTGGTGACAAAAAATAACTATGATCGTAGGACATGTCGTTGGGACTTCTTTTGTTTTCTTGAGTTTAGAGTTGATATTAGTTTATGTATTTATTATTATTATTATTATTTTTATGACTTTAGTATTGGGATAATTTGGCATGGTTTGTAACCGTACATTATTTAAGTTATTTTGAATATTTATTATTATTTTAATGTTGGAGGTATTGATTAGTTATGAAATTATGGTGGATGGTTTGGTTAGCGTTTAGTTTGTTTTTTTTTTTTTTTTTCACCCCTAGGATTTGGATGATGGAATATTGATTGGGGTTTAGTCCTAATTTAATATTTAATTGTCCAAATTTTGAGGCGTGACATTCAGGTCCTTAGTATGGAGAAGTTGTGCGGCTCGTGAGGGACTGCGAGGAGTAGGTCACGATTTGGGATCGCGCCTGTGAAATGGTTGTCCGCGCCTGCGATTGTGTCTTTCGTGCCTGCGATGTTAAGTTCGCGCCCATGATGCAACTAACTATAAATATCACCCAAAAGCTAGAAATATCTACTTTTTGAGCTCATTTTCTTCTTCTTCTCTCTCTAAATTTCCATTTTTGGCTTTTAAGCTTGAAAACCTTGGTTTTCATTTAGCTTCACCTATTTCGTAGCCCTAGGACTTAAGGCTTTAAGGTAGTGCACATTGAGGGCTACATTTTAACTTGAAAAGTTCGAGTTTTTGTCGCCGTTAATTTTTTGGTTGTGGTTCTTCTCTCCTTTTACTTTGAGGTAAGGATTTCTTTAATGATTTGCATGTTATTTAATCTTGTTATGTGTAAGTTGGATAAATTAACACTTTGGAAGTTTTGGGTTTAATTAATGTATGTTTTAATGCATAAAAGAAGGGTTTTTCTTAATGTTTTCTTAAAAACTCTATTTGGTTGTTGACAATGATAAGTGGTATTGGAAACTTGAAGGGATTTGATGAAATTGCCTTTAAAATAAGAAACCTCAATATTTTTACCAAAACCCTTGAAATTGGCTCAATGTTTTGTGTTGTTGAAATCAAAGGTAAATCCATGAACTTGAATTATATGGAAGTGAATGAGATTTGGAAAATATTGGTTGATTGAGAAATGTTAAGGCAATATATATATATTGTTCGTTGTTGGAATATATTGAATAGAGATAATTGTTTTGGCTATCGATAGATGATAGCATTACTTGTTGTAGAAATTACAAGAGAACTAGGTTAACTAAAACCCATTCGCTCATGCATTTCATCTATTTCATTGTTGCATACTTATACATTCGAAAATGTTGAAAAGTACGATTTTAAGAAAAAAATGGTGAATACCGTAGTGACTCTAGTTAGGGGGTGTGGTTGTAGTTAATTAAGTTAGCCTTTGTGTCCTTGACGAAAGTCTAGAAAATTTGCGCGGTTAGGGATGCCTTCCTTTTGGTTAATTGCCGATAAAGTGTGGCTTTAGTAGTGCATTTATAGCCTACTTGTAAATACGTGCCTAGAGATTACCAGTGTGTGTATTTACTACCCTGTTTTCTATATTGAAGCAAATATATAAATTGTAATTTGAACTTTGACATAGCATTGTTTCTAAAGGGGGAAATGCATATTTTATAACGGCATGTCATATGTATTTACCATATGGTTTTATTAAACATCATACATATCATTAAATTTGTGTATACTGAGTTTTAGTTTACCCTATGTGGAAAAATATTTCAGTGCTGATGGTTTGCCTCCGCGAAGGGGACAGCTTGGGAAGAAGCTGGAGTTGAGCACTCATTTTTGTGTTTAATTCTGTGTAAGCCACATGTTATTGTGTGTTGGGTTTAAAACCCACTTTTATTGTAACCACGTATAATTTTGAAAACTTGTAACCAGTAAGGCATGAAACTGTAATAATTTAGATAGTATTGTTTATTGATCACATGCTATACATTTCGGTTTTGGAATCTGTGAATGTATTAATGCATGTGATATGATTTTGTAATATTAATAGTGTTGATGAGCATATAGAATGTTTTGGGTTTTAATTAAGTTTCCGCTTGTTGAATGTGTTGGACAATCTTTACTATATTTGAAGAATTAAAGAAAGGAGATAAACTGTTTGATTACAAAAATCAAAACAGTATATAAAATAAAATAAAACAACAGATTTTTATTTTGTTACAAAAAGAAAATCAAAATCTGATAAAAATAAATAAAACATAAAGTAAATTAATTACTTACCATATTTATTTGGTGACAATTTTTTGATCAAATTCAGTATTTAACATTGTGTCTTTAAGATAGATTCGTCCTTGTAGACGTTCCCGAACGCCCCGGGAGGGTGAGCCCCCGTTCTGTTCATATTGGGCTTACTACAGTTTGGACTCAAATTGTCACGGTTCTAAATCTGAACCAAAGAGTCTAAATCCGGCAAATCGTTTTGAGAAAACAGATTTTTGAAAGAAGTGTCAAACATGGACTGCTTTGCCAGATACAGAGTCGCCACCTAAATATTTTATTTTGGGAAATTTAGGAAACCCTGACTCGGTGCCAAAGGCCACGTGTCCGTCATCACCAAAGTTGCCTCGGCTCGGAAACTTGGGTACGATTGGGGAAGGTCAGCTATGAGCACCCCCTCTCGCCCGGTCCGAAGACCAGCCTCTACTAACCATGATATCCATTTTTGAAAACGTTATGTGTTCTTATTCGGTTATTAGCCTAGAATTACTATGTTATGCGCACAGCAAACAAGTATAGACCGAATCGCCCAAATTGGAACAAAACATTTCATGTTTGTTTTGAAAATGGTTTGCTACTCGTAAGTAGGCTAAAATGCAGATTTTGCCACCCTTAAGTGGGCTTTAGAAAAGATGGTTTCGCCAGTATCAAGTGGGCTTAAAACTCACAGTTTTAATGCATTATTCCAATTTAGGTAATTCAACCTCCATCCACAGGCATTCAAGCAGTTATATCACATAAGCAGCTAGCCTCATGGTAATCATGCAATCATGGCAACATTCACACGCATGTGATATGCTAAAGCATAAAAGCTTACCTAGTACTCTGTGCCAAAACAGAAACTAGTTCGTAATCATATGCATGATCCTAGTTCATGTTAAGGTGGCTAATGCAACACATGCAAGGATGCGATCTAGACAGGCTCGGCTATCCTAAACATGGCATGTGAAATACACAGGCAGCATGTATTCAATTCGAAATTGAAAATACGATGCAGTTAGTATGATGCGCCGAGCCCGGTGCATGTAAACGAATGTATGGATGCACGCATGCTATCATACTGTTATGCTAATTTAAATATGCCCTAATCTACCATTATAAGCAGGTAAATAAAAGGGAGAAAGAAGTGGAGGTGGAAAGACATACACACCACTCACACACACTTATTACAAATACGCCCTCACTCGGAGGGACCAAAAGAATATACAGTCCCAAATAGTTCAGTCCGAATACAGAATAAATTATTACAAAAATTCTAATCATCAAATTAAATCGAATGTAAGAAGAAAGGGGGGGCCTCAGCCCTGCCTCGGGGTGCGCAAATGATGTATGCTCGATCCGTCTTGCCCGGAAATCCGCACCATACCACTGTTGCCTCTGTTTTCACTGTCCTGCCTTTCCAAAGACTGCCAAAGTCCCAGAATACCTTCTATGCACACTGCTTCACACCATCGGCTGGATGAAATGGCCACCGGCCATGTAAAATGACCATCGGCTGTTGATGAAGTTATCGGCCATTCACCAATGGCCGGTCGGCACTAGATGTTGCCGGTCGGCAGAAACTTCCTGCAGAAAACAGTTTTGACAGTAACAGAGGACAGGCAGTGTATGGCATGAAATTTTGAGCAAATGTATGCACGGCCACACTCCCTATCATGTAATGGACTCAAGGGAGCATGGCCCTCGACCCTCGGGCCACCAATCACGCATTTCGATGCATGATGGCCCAAAAGCCAAGTATGCATTTCAATGTCAAATGCAATGCACACAAAACATACAAGGGACCCAACCTCAATCATGGTTGATCGAGAGGCGAGGCAATGCACAATAATGCACATGTGACCTAAGCATGCAAGCAAACATGCAAACATGCAATGCAACTACATGGCACACACAATGCTAACAACATAACATGCACAACGCATTAGAACATGGCATACACAATGCAAATTTCAGAGGCAAAACGAGATACAAAACAGCCCCGAATCATGGCAAAATGATACCCGATGCATGGAACGAATCCCGAAACATGAAACTTGGCGTATGGAATGGCCTATAGCTATGCAATACATGCATAATTTGAACACGAAGTGTAAAGAAAGAAGCAAGGCAGCCCCAAAAAAAGCATGTTTACAGTTCAACGCATGGCCAAACAGTGATCACAAATGGGACTAAATTAGCATGCAAAAATGGGGCCAAGAGAGGGGTAATGAAGCAACTCACAAATGCTGGCCCCAAACAGGGAAGGGTCCTTCTACAATATTGAAGAGGGGCCAAAAATATGATGTATTATAGTTTATGACAAACCCCAAAAACAGATACAAGTATGCTCAAAATGCTATGCAAAATAAGGGCACCAAGAGAGCTATAACATGAAGTATAAAAAGGATGTCCCAAACAGCAGTAGACCCTTAATGAAACATGAAGAGGGGGTCAAAATAAGCTTCTTTTCAGTTTGGACCAAGGTCCAAAAACAGGAGCTTAATAAGCTAATAAATCATGCAAAAATGGGGACCAAAGAGGGGTACAATGGCAAGTGATACATGGAGGTCCCAAACAGTGGTGAGCCCTTCTTTAATGTTGAAGAAGGGCTCAAAATAAGCCTATCTACAGTTTACATCATGCTCCAAAACAGATTACACATAGGCCAAAAATACTATGCAAGATTATGGCATACAAAGGGGTAATGAAGCAAGTGTAAGATGGGGGTCCCAAACAGGGTAAGACCTTCAATGAAAGATGAAATAGAGCTCAAAATAATGCCACTTTTAGTTTTGGTCGGAGCTCAAAACAGCAAGCAAAGAGGGCTAAGAAATGGTACAAAAATGAACTAGAAAATGGGGAAATGGTGCTTACCCTTGAAGACCAAGCCTTGGCTGCTTCTTGGACTGAAAAATGGTGCCTTCTAGCCTCTGAGAAGAGCTCCAAGCTGCTGGAAATGGAAGTGGTAGTGTGGTGCTAGGTGTTGTAGTGCAAAGGGCCAAGAGTAATGGACTTTTGAGCTTTGGAGAAGGGAGCTATGGAGGATATGGAGGAGAGTGTGTATCTATATTAGATATATATGTATATATCTCTGGTTTTTTTGCTCCACCAACCAACCTTTGACAATGGAGAAGAAGAAGGTCTTATATAGATATAGGAAATGGCTTGAAACTTCTCCAAGAAGCTAAATCAAAAAGGGTCAAAGGGGCAAAGGTTCAAGGCTTCTAGAGGAAGCTAAAACAGCTGGCCAACCTTCCCCAAGAAGCTTGGCCAAAGGGTTCAACCTTCTAGAAGGAAAAGGGGCCAAAAGGGTGGAAAGGTGCAAAACAACCACACATGTGCATGGGGGGTCGGGTCTGTGCACTCCAGCTGGCACAGCTGGCATGCACCATGCCTGCAAGAGTCAAAAGGGTCAGATCGGCCAAGAAAAAGGGTCATCGGCCAAATAAATGGCCGGTCGGCACAATAAATGGCCGACCTGCAATTTATACTGGCCGGTCGGCTAAATAGAGTGCCGGTGGGTGGTCGATGAGGCCAAAAAGTGCCGGTGATGTCCAGATTGAAGCCCCGGAAGTTAACTTTCCAATGGCGCAAACCTTGCATTAAAATTCCTCCTGTGCAAAAAGTTATGCCCTTTTTGGTGAAGCCGCGCAGATTCGATCCAACCGGGGTGATGCCCAACTTCAACCAATCATATCTCCCCCTCCCGGACTTGGCTCTAGGAGATTCTTGAGTGCAAAATGAAGCCCTGGAAGTCTTCTTTCCAGTGGTGGTGGCTTTATAGCTCAAATCGAAGTGTATAGACAGATGAGCTTGATTTAGCGAGGACTGCTCGCCCCTCTCTTAGCAATTCTTGCCTATCTTCTTCTCCAGCCTATTTTCTCCCCTCTTTTCCCCTTTTCTTAAACTTCAAACCCCTAAGCAAGGTGTTTTGAAAGATTTTTCAAAGATTTCATCTCTCTTTCGTTAATTCCCACTTTGTCCTTGCTCGGTTTATCGAAAAGCGCATCATTTGACAAAATGTGAGTCTCAGAGCATCGTAGGAATTTTATTTCAAAAAAGTTTTGAAAGAGAGGGTTTTAAGGTCTAAAAACCATCCAAAATAGGGTGTGAAGTTGAGATTTGTCTCTCTCCTTGCCGAGAAAACCGGACATGTGCCCTGCACACCTTTCTCCAACAAGTAAACCATCAGTAACGCCCAAGTCTTAAGGGCGGTCAAAAATGGGGTGTCTACAGTTGCCCCTCTTTGACAAAACTCGGAAGTCATAACAATGACGAGAGTGAATGTCAAAGCCCAGAGACGACCCATTTTTGACAAGGCCGAAGACTTGGACAAAACAAACAAAATATAGATAAATAAATGGTTGTACCCGCAGGCTGCCTACGTATCCCTTTGCAAGGAATCAAACCAGCGTAGTTCAGGGGCAGGATGCAAAGTGATGCACAATGCAAGTGCATAACTTATGATCATGCAAAGAGAGCTGTGATGAAGCAATTATGCAAAATAAATGCAACATTTTAAGCGAATGCTATGCCAGCAAGTAGACATAAACCAAACTACATCTCATGCAGAAAGGATGTAAGAGAATTATGCAATTCTTACGAACATGTGCGTTAGATACACAAAAGCGAACAAAGTGTGATAGATACACTAAGTGGACCAACATGTGTGATAGATACACAAAAGTGAAGAGAGTGTGATGGATACACTATATGAATAAAGTGTGGTTGATACACTAAGTGAAGCAAAGTGTGACAGATACACAAAGCAAAACGAGTGTGATGGATACACTAAGCAAATGTGTGTGGTTGATACACAAAGGGGGCATGTGATAGATACAAAAAGTGAACGTGTGTGATAGATACACAAAGTGAAGCGAGTGTGATGGATACACTATATGAAGCAAAACGTGATGGATACACAAGGTGAGCGCAGTGTGATGGATACACAAGATGAGCATAGTGTGATAGATGCACAAACAGAAAGTGTGTGATTGATACACAAAGCGAGCGCGTGATTGATACACAAAGCGAAAGTGTGTGATTGATACACAAAGCGAGCGTGTGATTGATACACAAAGTAAAAGTGTGTAATGGATACACTGTATGAAGCAAAGTGTGATGGATACACAAGATGAATGAAGTGAGCAAAGCGTGATGGATACACAAAAGGCAAACACAAAGTGTGATAGATGCACTAAGTGAACAAGTGTGATGGATACACAATAGGTGAGCACGAAGTGTGATCGATGCACTTAGTGAACATAGTATGATTGATATACTAAATGTGAACATGAAGTGTGATAGATGCACTTAGTGAACAAGTATGATGGATATACTAAAGGTGAACACGAAGTGTGGTAGATGCACTTAGTGAACAAGTATGATGGATATACTGAATGTGAACACGAAGTGTGATAGATGCACTTAGTGAACAAGTATGATTGATATACTAAAGGTGAACACAAAGTGTGATAGATGCACTTAGTGAACAAAGTATGATGGATATACTAAAGGTGAACACAAAGTGTGATAGATGCACTTAGTGAACAAAGTATGATGGATATACTAAAAGTGAACACGAAGTGTGATAGATGCACTTAGTGAACAGAGTATGATTGATATACTGAAGGTGAACACAAAGTGTGATAGATGCACTTAGTGAACAAAGTATGATGGATATACAAAAAGTGAACACGAAGTGTGATAGATGCACTCAGTGAACAGAGTATGATGGATATACTGAATGTGAACACGAAGTGTGATAGATGCACTTAGTGAACAGAGTATGATGGATATACTGAATGTGAACACGAAGTGTGATAGATGCACTTAGTGAACAAAGTATGATGGATATACTAAAAGTGAACACGAAGTGTGATAGATGCACTTAGTGAACAAGTATGATGGATATACTAAATCAATGAAGTGTGATACAGAAAACGAGAATGTGTGTGATAGATGCACAAAATGAGTGAAGTGTGATTGATACACTAAGTGAAAGTGTAATAGATACACAAAAGTGAATATGTGCGTGATAGATACACAAAATGAAAATGTGGGTGGTAGATACACTAAGTGAAGAGAGTGTGATTGATACACTAAATAAACATGTGACAGATACATGAGGCAAACAGAGTGAATGAGGTGTGATGGATACACTAAAGTAAACATGTGATATGAAGAGAAGAATGGTGTGATAGATACACAAAGTGAATGAAGTGTGATTGATACACTAAGGCAAATAAAGTGTGTCAGATACACTGAGTGAATGAAGTGTGATTGATACACTAAGTGAATGAAGTGTAATTGATACACTAAAGCAAATAAGGTGTGTTAGATACACTGAGTGAATGAAGTGTGATTGATACACTAAGGGAATGAGGTGTGATTGATACACTATTCTGGCTTGAAGCAGACTTGATCTTGAGCTTGAGGTAGAGGTACACTCATACTTCGGAGCATTGGCAAGGCCTGAAGAGGTACACATGGGATGTAGTCTCGGAACTTATTGAAGTTGAAACGAACTCAGATACCCGACGTTTTCCTCTTTTGCTTTTGCTTTGCAATCCGGAACCATTATAGCTTCAGATAGGTCTCGGTTCTACTGTTCTCACATGACCTGGGTTGAACCTTGCGGTTTTATGAAAGAACAAATATTGTTTTGCACAAATGTGGAGAATGACACAACACTCTGAGCACAAGATGATTTTTTTGAAATTGACGGTGAGAATAAGTTCTCGACTGGGTATTGAGCCTACGACTGAACACAGTACACCACGACTCAACAACGGAAAAAAGGTAGACAACCTAAACACATCTATTGACACTTGAAACGACTCAAAACAAGAATCAAGACAGACAAAACAAAACACAAGACTCAAATGTGCACAGGGAGCCTGTTTCACCGGGTATTATTTCCCACCCTTTCTCATTTGTGATTCTCACATCACTCGGCCCTCAAGCTCTGTTTTTCTGAAAAAGCCCTTTTCCTCACTTTTTCTCTCAGCGCACATCTCTCTATTCTTCAATCTCTCATTTTTCATCCCTCCCCAGAGTGGTTGGTGGATAGACAAGAAGTTGCGGGCTCTTGCCCCTAGCATTCTGCTAGATTCTTTTTCTTCTGCACACAGCAGTGAACTTTCCCACAGAGGGGTTGCGCCACAACTGGGTGTGTAGCAAATCTGTAGTTGACATTGGTTGACGATGCTCTGCTAGGGAGTTTGGACGTGGTTAGATCTGTCCAGATGAGGAAGTGGAACATCCTAATCCATTCCAGTTCGTGCTTCGCACTTGGCTTGATACCTCGTTGCTCGGAGGATGAGAGAGCTTTCTGCATTTTGTTGTTGACTTCAGTTGTGCCCTTTCTGGCAAGTATGCTGGCGATAGGGAAAAGACAGGAAGCCTGACTCAACTGTGCCCCTAGTTCATCATTTTGACCATTTTTTATTTTGCTTTCTACTAAAACAATTTTGACCAACATGAGAGTTAGATTAACATGCTTGTTCGATTTTCTGATTTAAAATCATGCAAGTCAGGCTATGAGCACTGAAAATTTTCATTTTTTTGGGGCAAAAAACGGTCCAGTTTTGGAAAAATGGAATAATTTTCTAGAGAAAATCAGTCAACCTCAGTAAAAATTCTCAAAAACTATTTTTGCAAACGGTCACTGCTCAACGAGCGTAGAACCCACTCTCGAGATGCGCAACCTCAGATTCGAAGGAAAATTGCCCCTTGCTTGAGGGGAGCTGCATGGCAACGGAAAGTTGCCCCTTGTTTGAATGGCACCGCGGCGCATTGAATGGCACCGCAGTGCATTGAATGGCAACGGAAAGTTGCCCCTTGTGTGAATGGCACCGCGGCGCATTGTGATCAGTCCTCAGAGCGATGATTACAACCGAACTCTCGGATACAGAGAAGGCAAGGATGGTCAAAACCATTACATGGACACAATCGAATTTGAAGTGTTTGTGGCTGGACTTCAAAGTGAAGTTGCCTACGTATCCCAAACATGGGAATCAAGCCTTACGTAGTTCGGGGTTAAGGTACACTCGGGTATTTAACCTCTCCTTTTTATGCTCTAACTTTTGCCAAGGCGCCCGTTGCAGGTTTTCAACCTTGCGAGCTTTGTTTTTCTTCTTTTTTTTCTCTTTTTGTGTCTTTTCATTCTTTTTTTTTCTTCTCCTTTTTTGCTTTTTTGTATTTTTTTATTTTTGTATTTCTTTTTTGTATTTTGTATTTTTTTCTTTGCTCTAACTTTTGCCTGGGTCGCCCTTCCGGGTTTTCGGCCTAGCGAGCCTCTCAAAGGGTAAAAGTGTAACAAGTCCATGCCAAATGGTTTTGAGATTGAAGCCCTCTGTATCCAGGAGAGTGGCTGTTGTATTGATTTGCAGAAAGATCCACCTTTGGCTCTTCGAGCACATCGGATATATTTTTTTTTTTGCCCCTAGTTCGAGGGGTGCTTCTGATCTAGCTTTGCAAGCTTCTTTTGACAACATCTGATCCTTTTGATCTGACTTTGGTGCCTCTTGTTCGAGGGCTACTTCAAATCTAGCCACACAGGCCTCACATCATGATTGTCCTTTGAACGTTCTGAATCCAAGTTCAAGGTTTGAAAACAAAGGGGTTGAGTCTCGAGGCCGAGAGCGATCCTAAGCTGCACAATCTCAAGAGCGATTCCACACATGTCTTCGCAGGACCGCGCAAAACATTTTTTTGAAAGTTTTTAAGAAAAGCGACAAATCGCTCGTGCTGAAGACAGTGTAGAACCAATCTGGATCAAAGCTAGGGTCCTTCTCAGTACTCACACTAACAAGCATGATCTCAATCATTAAGGGCTTAGCACACCTCTCTTTCTCTCAAATTGATCAAATTTTGCAAATCCCGAGGAATTCCTTCATCTTCGTTTTCACTGCAGTGTTCAAAAAGCTTTTGGAAAACTTAGGTCGATGCAATGAATTCAAGGCACAGAAAAGACACAGCTTCTAGTCAAATACTGTCATCTCATTTGGAATTTCTGGTACAACTGGCACACGACAGAAGCAAACACAAAAGCATGAAAAACCACTGCTGTTCATTCAAATCTGTTGGCACAACTAGCTCCCTGACAGAAACAGACTCAAAAGAAAGTGAAAAGACAAACACAAAACAAAATGGCGATGCCCGAGGTAACAACCCCGGAGTCACTTGACTCTGACAAAATAGGACTGACTCGATAAAACAAGACAGACCCGACTGACTCAGTATGAAAAAACCGACTCAATACAAAACGACAAGACTGACCCAATACCCAAGTCAGAAAGTACAAAACTAGCATTCGCAAATGCTCCAAACAATGCGTGCCAAACGCCACATCTAGAGTAAACTGAGTGCCGCCCGCAGGGGTTCATCCCCTGATCACATATTCGTACTATCCCCAAAGTTCACTGATCCAGTGATGATAGACTTTGCTGAGCTGGTGCGGCAATGACCTTGTTGTCAAACAAATCTTGTACATCATGGTGCAGACGAAAGCAGCTATCGGTCTCATGACCAGTTTGTTGATGGTAGGCACAGTACTTAGTCCTGTCATGCTTTGGAGGGAGAGGATCAGGTAAAGGCTGTTGTTCCAATGGTTTCAGATGTCCTTTCCGGATTAAGACCTCTAGAGCCTTTGACAAAGGCATATAAAGTGGGGTGAAAACCCTCTTGACTCGAGGTGGATATTTGGTTTTCGGTGAGCTACTTCTGGACGCACCGGTGAATGGGGTAGCTTTTTCTGATGTGGTGTTGGTGACCATGCCCACTTCAGAAGATCTTGCAGCTGCATCACCACTGGTGGTCACATTCGAACTGCGGGTAAACGCCCTCCTAGGCTGCTCCTTTTCCTGGTCAATAAGGCCTTGCTTTATAGCGTCCTTGATTTGTACTCCCATCTCATGTAGATCTGAAAAGGTAGGGAATGGGAGAACAATCATTTTCTGCATGAGCTTGGGTTGGAGGTTGCGTACAACCATCCGTATTTGATCCTTGTCCGTTGGCCTAGTGGTCATCATTAAGGCCTTGGCCCTCCACCGAGTTACAAAATCGGAGAAACTTTCCTTCGGCTCCTGCCTAGTCGTCTCGAGATCACGGGTTGTAATCTCAATTTGTGTATTGTAGGAGTATTGATCGACGAAAGCCTCGGCCATCTCATCCCAATTCCTCTTAACATCGTCTTCCAGTTTCGCGTACCAGATGGCCGCCACACCTGACAGGGTTCGGTCAAACAGAGACAGCTTCTGTAGTCTGGTGAGGCCCATCGGCCTTAAGATATCTGAAAACAGCCTCAGGTGCACCATGGGGTCCCCTGACCCATCAAATCGGTCGATTTGTGGCATCTTGAACCGATCTGGCAGCGTCACAGCTGCGTCCGTATACCCATCTTTAATGTCGGGAATGGACTTGACTCCTTGGGATTTCTTAAACATCTTTTCCAGCTTACTCAGCTTCAGCGCTGTGGGGTCTGCTTCGAACTCGAAGGGAGAGTCCGGCACATTGACAGGCGTGGGTGCCTTAGATAGTTGCGGTAGAATCGGGGGCGGAGCTGGCCTCGTTGGAAGGTCTGTATCCTCTTGGACATTTTGGACATTTGGCGTCTCCCCAGGTGCTGGAGCTCCTGGTGGGGGAGGAACTTGTTGTGAAGCAGACGTGCCGCTTTGCTGTTGCAAGCCTGGTGATGAGCTCAGCCTGCTGAGCCATGATTGCAGCTTGCTGCTTAGAAAATTCTGCTTGGCGGACAGCGTCTTGTTGCATGAGTTTCATAGTTTCCTGCATTTGACGCATCATTGCCTCCATCCCTGATGTATTCTGCTGATCCATCTGACTGACCTGTTCACTGGAGGAGTGGATAAGGGCCACTGATCTGGTAACTGCTGAACTGGTGATCTGTGCCTGACTAGCCTTCTCTAGCCCTGATTACCCTTGAACTGAGTCTCTGACCTGACAAAGTCTATCAGTACAAATCCAATGTACCCGGGAGATAGTGGAGCCTTCTGAAGCTATGGTTCCAAGACTACCTAGCAAAAGGGAAAACAGACAGCATCTCAGCTCAACTTCACCAAAACAGATACTAGCAGAGCTGAACGACTGTGTTCTATTACTGATCACTGTTCCCCGAAATCACTGCCCCAAATCTGAATTTGATACCCGCAGATATAACTGATTCTCAAAAATACTAATACTGGTGCCCGCAGGCCTGATGCCCAGACTCGCAAACTGGTATATGCGTTCCTGTAGAGATACACTCTAAAAGCACATAGCAAGTAAGAGAGAGCCAAAACACCCCTATGCTGGGGTAGGGTTTCCCTGTCCTATTTTGTCAGGAGCTAGGGTTTCACTACGCACGCAGCGGTTTCAAACAACCTAAAATCGGGTAAGCAACCTGTCCTAGTTTGGAATGGTCACTATGGATTCCGAATATGCACTAGGTCGAATGGTCGAAAAGGGTGCCCCGGTAAAACCGGGGTTCGTGTTCCCATACTGGCAGAGCCCGCAACCGGTCAGCCTTATGGTCATGCCTTGACAAGACAAGCCTCCAGCGAACCGCACAGGAATAGTAGATGGCCAACACGGTGTCCTAGGCGCACCAATGCACATGCAATGCAAAGAAACACATAAGTGTAGTCAAAACAGGATATCACGAGTTCGAGTCAAGCTCTCTAAAAATCCCCAGCAGAGTCGCCAGAAACTGTAGACGTCCCCAAACACCCCGGGAGGGTGAGCCCCCGTTCTGTTCATATTGGCTTACTACAGTTCGGACTCAAATTGTCATGGTTCTAAATCTGAACCAAAGAGTCCAAATCCGGCAAATCGTTTTGAGAAAACAGATTTTTGAAAGAAGTGCCAAATATGGACTGCTTTGCCAGATACAGAGTCGCCACCTAAATATTTTATTTTGGGAAATTTAGGAAACCCTGACTCGGTGCCAAAGGCCACGTGTCCGTCATCACCAAAGTTGCCTCGGCTCGGGAACTGCGTACGATTGGGGAAGGTCAGCTATGAGCACCCCATCTCGCCCGGTCCGAAGACCAGCCTCTACTAACCATGATATCCATTTTTGAAAACGTTATGTGTTCTTATCCGGTTATTAGCCTAGAATTACTATGTTATGTGCACAGCAAACAAGTATAGACCGAATCGCCCAAATTAGAACAAAACATTTCATGTTTGTTTTGAAAATGGTTTGCTACTCGTAAGTAGGCTAAAATGCAGATTTTGCCACCCTTAAGTGGGCTTTAGAAAAGATGGTTTCGCCAGTATCAAGTGGGCTTAAAACTCACAGTTTTAATGCATTATTCCAATTTAGGTAATTCAACCTCCATCCACAGGCATTCAAGCAGTTATATCACATAAGCAGCTAGCCTCATGGTAATCATGCAATCATGGCAACATTCACACGCATGCGATATGCTAAAGCATAAAAGCTTACCTAGTACTCCGTGCCAAAACAGAAACTAGTTAGTAATCATATGCATGATCCTAGTTCATGTTAAGGTGGCTAATGCAACACATGCAAGGATGTGATCTAGACAGGCTCGGCTATCCTAAACATGGCATGTGAAATACACAGGTAGCATGTATTCAATTCGGAATTGAAAATACGATGCAGTTAGTATGATGCGCCGAGCCCGGTGCATGTAAACGAATGTATGGATGCACGCATGCTATCATACTGTTATGCTAATTTAAATATGCCCTAATCTACCATTATAAGCAGGTAAATAAAAGGGAGAAAGAAGTGGAGGTGGGAAGACATACACACCACTCACACACACTTATTACAAATACGCCCTCACTCGGAGGGACCAAAAGAATATACAGTCCCAAATAGTACAGTCCGAATACAGAATAAATTATTACAAAAATTCTAATCATCAAATTAAATCGAATGTAAGAAGAAAGGGGGGGCCTCAGCCCTGCCTTGGGGTGCGCAAATGATGTATGCTCGATCCGTCTTGCCCGGAAATCCGCACCATACCACTGTTGCCTCTGTTTTCACTGTCCTGCCTTTCCAAAGACTGCCAAAGTCCCAGAATACCTTCTATGCACACTACTTCACACCATCGGCTGGATGAAATGGCCACCGGCCATGTAAAATGACCATCGGCTGTTGATGAAGTTATCGGCCATTCACCAATGGCCAGTCGGCACTAGATGTTGTCGGTCGGCAGAAACTTCCTGCAGAAAACAGTTTTAACAGCAACAGAGGACAGGCAGTGTATGGCATGAATTTTGAGCAAATGTATGCACAGCCACACTCCCTATCATGTAATGGACTCAAGGGAGCATGGCCCTCGACCCTCGGGCCACCAATCACGCATTTCGATGCATGATGGCCCAAAAGCCAAGTATGCATTTCAATGTCAAATGCAATGCACACAAAACATACAAGGGACCCAACCTCAATCATGGTTGATCGAGAGGCGAGGCAATGCACAATAATGCACACGTGACCTAAGCATGCAAGCAAACATGCAAACATGCAATGCAACTACATGGCACATAGGGATGGCAATTTGAAACCGGCCCGACGGGGATCCCCGATCCTGACCCCGATTTAAGCGGGTTTTCCCCGAAAAATACCCCCGCGGGGATGGGGATGGTATTTAAAACTTAATCCCCGAACAGATTCGGGCCGGGGACGGGGATCAGTGTTCAAGCCCCGGCCCGTCCCCGGCCCCGTTCCCCGGCCCGATTTTTCCCCGAAATGAATTTACTAATTTACCCCTATATATATATACACACATACACACAAACTAATCTAATTTCCCCGTTTGTTCCTTCCAGAGCCCCGTCTCTCTCTCTCACTCTTCACTCTACTCTCTCTCTCGCTCGCTCTCTCTCTCTTCTACTCGGGTCGTCCTCCTCCGCCAATCATCACAGTGCCGAAACCTCACCCTCATCTCAGTGCCGAAACCTCCCTCGCACCTCTCCGCGACGCCGATGGTTCTCCTCGGTCGTCCTCCTCCGCCGATCATCCTCCTCCTCCGCCGATCGTCCTCCTCCGTCGTCCTCTTCCGCCGATTGTCCTCCTTCCTCCGTCGATCGTTGTCCTCATGTATGTAGGTATATAGATTTTTTTTAAATTTTGTTTGAACGAATACAAATCTGTTCAACAGATCTGTTTGTGTATACATAATTTTTTTTTTTTGGGAATGAAAACAGATCTGTAACAGATCTGTTTGTGTATACAGATTTTTTTTTTATATTTTTTTTGAACGAATATAGATCTGTAACCGCGTCTCTCACTCCCTCTCGTCTCTCATCCCTCCCTACAAATCTGTTTTTTTTTTTTTCAGATCTGTTTCAGATCTGTTTTATTTATTTATTTTTTTTTGTTTTGATGATGATGATGATGAATGATCATCTTGTTGTTGTTGTTGTTGTTGATGATGAATATTGTTGCATTTTCTGAAATTTTTTTTTTTGGCCGGGGAATGGTCGGGGTCGGGGAAACCCGATCCCCGTTGGGGGGCGGGGGCGGGGGTGGTGATAGGTCCCCCGTCGGGGATCGGGGCCGGGACCGGGGAAAATTCAACCATCGGGGATCGGGGACGGGGAGGGTGATCCCCGGCCCCGCCCCGCCCCGCCCCGTTGCCATTCCTAATGGCACACACAATGCTAACAACATAACATGCACAACGCATTAGAACATGGCATACACAATGCAAATTTCAGAGGCAAAACGAGATACAAAACAGCCCCGAATCATGGCAAAATGATACCCGATGCATGGAACGAATCCCGAAACATGAAACTTGGCGTATGGAATGGCCTATAGCTATGCAATACATGCATAATTTGAACACGAAGTGTGTAAAGACAGAAGCAAGGCAGCCCCAAAAAAAGCATGTTTACAGTTCAACGCATGGCCAAACAGTGATCACAAATGGGACTAAATTAGCATGCAAAAATGGGGCCAAGAGAGGGGTAATGAAGCAACTCACAAATGCTGGCCCCAAACAGGGAAGGGTCCTTCTACAATATTGAAGAGGGGCCAAAAATATGATGTATTATAGTTTATGACAAACCCCAAAAACAGATACAAGTATGCTCAAAATGCTATGCAAAATAAGGGCACCAAGAGAGCTATAACATGAAGTATAAAAAGGATGTCCCAAACAGCAGTAGACCCTTAATGAAACATGAAGAGGGGGTCAAAATAAGCTTCTTTTCAGTTTGGACCAAGGTCCAAAAACAGGAGCTTAATAAGCTAATAAATCATGCAAAAATGGGGACCAAAGAGGGGTACAATGGCAAGTGATACATGGAGGTCCCAAACAGTGGTGAGCCCTTCTTTAATGTTGAAGAAGGGCTCAAAATAAGCCTATCTACAGTTTACATCATGCTCCAAAACAGATTACACATAGGCCAAAAATACTATGCAAGATTATGGCATACAAAGGGGTAATGAAGCAAGTGTAAGATGGGGGTCCCAAACAGGGTAAGACCTTCAATGAAAGATGAAATAGAGCTCAAAATAATGCCACTTTTAGTTTTGGTCGGAGCTCAAAACAGCAAGCAAAGAGGGCTAAGAAATGGTACAAAAATGAACTAGAAAATGGGGAAATGGTGCTTACCCTTGAAGACCAAGCCTTGGCTGCTTCTTGGACTGAAAAATGGTGCCTTCTAGCCTCTGAGAAGAGCTCCAAGCTGCTGGAAATGGAAGTGGTAGTGTGGTGCTAGGTGTTGTAGTGCAAAGGGCCAAGAGTAATGGACTTTTGAGCTTTGGAGAAGGGAGCTATGGAGGATATGGAGGAGAGTGTGTATCTATATTAGATATATATGTATATATCTCTGGTTTTTTTGCTCCACCAACCAACCTTTGACAATGGAGAAGAAGAAGGTCTTATATAGATATAGGAAATGGCTTGAAACTTCTCCAAGAAGCTAAATCAAAAAGGGTCAAAGGGGCAAAGGTTCAAGGCTGCTAGAGGAAGCTAAAACAGCTGGCCAAGCTTCTTGGGGAAGCTTGGCCAAAGGGTTCAACCTTTTAGAAGGAAAAGGGGCCAAAAGGGTGGAAAGGTGCAAAACAACCACACATGTGCATAGGGGGTCGGGTCTGTGCACTCCAGCTGGCACAGCTGGCATGCACCATGCCTGCAAGAGTCAAAAGGGTCAGATTGGCCAAGAAAAAGGGTCATCGGCCAAATAAATGGCCGGTCGGCACAATAAATGGCCGACCTGCAATTTATATTGGCCGGTCGGCTAAATAGAGTGCCGGTGGGTGGTCGATGAGGCCAAAAAGTGCCGGTGGATGTCCAGATTGAAGCCCCGGAAGTTAGCTTTCCAATGGCGCAAACCTTGCATTAAAATTCCTCCTGTGCAAAAAGTTATGCCCTTTTTGGTGAAGCCGCGCAGATTCAATCCAACCGGGGTGATGCCCAACTTCAACCAATCATATCTCCCCCTCCCGGACTTGGCTCTAGGAGATTCTTGAGTGCAAAATGAAGCCCTGGAAGTCTTCTTTCCAGTGGTGGTGGCCTCATAGCTCAAATCCAAGTGTATAGACAGATGAGCTTGATTTAGCGAGGACTGCTCGCCCCTCTCTTAGCAATTCTTGCCTATCTTCTTCTCCAGCCTATTTTCTCCCCTCTTTTCCCCTTTTCTTAAACTTCAAACCCCTAAGCAAGGTGTTTTGAAAGATTTTTCAAAGATTTCATCTCTCTTTCATTAATTCCCACTTTGTCCTTGCTCGGTTTATCGAAAAGCGCATCATTTGACAAAATGTGAGTCTCAGAGCATCGTAGGAATTTTATTTCAAAAAAGTTTTGAAAGAGAGGGTTTTAAGGTCTAAAAACCATCCAAAATAGGGTGTGAAGTTGAGATTTGTCTCTCTCCTTGCCGAGGAAACCGGACCTGTGCCCTGCACACCTTTCTCCAACAAGTAAACCATCAGTAACACTCAAGTCTTAAGGGCGGTCAAAAATGGGGTGTCTACAGTCCTCTCCGCGGTGCTTTCAGATTATGGACGTCTATTTCCTAGGATAAAATGATCAATAGTGAATAGTAGCAGCACTACAAACTATTCACACAGCGAATACACTTTGTGTTTACACACTTTCTCATAGGAAAATAATGCAGCAAAATGCAGAGAGAACAATAACAGAATTGAAGACGAAAAATTAAGTGAAAAACCAAATGAGGGACTTGACTATTTATAGGTACAAAAGTGGTTGTTCGGTTTGAATCCAATAGGTAGCAGATCTGTTTGAACAGGTACCGTACCTGTTCGGTGCTATTTGAACAGATACAACCTGTTCGATTTGAATTTTGAACAAATAACTGAATCTGTTCAGTTTATATTGGACAGATATGGACCTGTTTGGGTGTAGGAATAATCTGGACACCATTTCGGAATTGTTTTCAAAATTTAAATTCAAAAAAGGTAAGAATTTAATTTTAGAAAAGATAAGCATTGGGCCGAACAAGCCCAATCCAAATTTACACTTGCGCCCAGGTCCGACCAAACGGCGTGCGCGTGTTTATTTTGGATCCAATGGGTCTAGCCCACTTTGCCCATAACCTCACTCTTCCACAAAACTTGGGTACTCCTTGGGGTCCTTCCCAAGTTACAAACCCATGCCTTATAAACCCATTAAAGTTTGCTCACCAAACCAATGTGGGATAAACCTAAACCTTTAAGAAAACTTCACCAATATACCATTTTTATGGAGCTCACTTTGATTTCAATTTTCCATTCACCCGATAATAGTTTTGAGCAGCCAAATATACTATGTGAATCACAACACGGCATAGAACGCGTTACCACTTAGACCCGCCAACTTTGGCACATGGGTCTCACCTAAAAATGAGACTAAAATTGAGGAAAAATCTATTTTTTCCAAAATCATTTCTAACATAATGAATATTGTATATCTATATTTTTTTGGGCGTTTCATTTCCTGTGAGTAATGATATACAACTGAAGATTTGTACATAATTTTTATATAAAATAATAAAATCGTTTGCAGTCTTTTCATGTCTAAAAATAAATATTATGTAAATTAATAAATTTTATATAATTTTGTTACTTCTTGCCATGATATGTAGTAAACAAAGGCCAATTACAATAATGTGATTTTTGGTGATGGTGGTGATTCATCAAGCCCTGCAACAGTGACTTTTGTTGATGAATAATGGTATGGGAGTGCAAAAAGGGTAGGACCCATAAAAAAAATATTTAAAGTTTTACTTTGGAAAGTAATATGCAGTTTAAATTTAATTATTGTATAGTGAGATTCATATTTAAAACAAATCTGAATCATGTATTGTCTTTTTTTAAGTATTTATTTTTTATTTTTTATTTTTTTTGAGTTCATACAATTATTGTAAGGGAGTGTCTGGCAAGAACAAATTGTAGCCAACATATGAAGACAAGTGATGAACTTGCTTCTTTTTTTTGAATATTTGAGAAAGAAACAATTGTTGCTATCATTAATTCCACACCACATTTGTAGGTTGTGGGACAAACTTTTCTATATTATCACACCAACTAACTTTTTTTATTTGAACCTTGACAACGCAAGGATAACTTTTTATATATTTATTTGAACCTTGACAAAGTAAGCAACTAACTTAGTGAGGTTTTTATTATTATTATTATTATTATTATTAATTTTTTTTTAAGGCTTGTGAGGACATAAATTTTGACTTGGTCATGTGGCGGAGCCCCGGGCTAAAGTGCCACTTAGTAGGGTGTGATTGGCTGTGGTGTGGGAACGATCCATTACCTCATTTGAGATAATCGGCGTGGGATATTAGTCCCAACTAAGGATTGACTCATAAGTCGGGTAGGTTAGGATTATTGCGAGAGGTTAGTGGATAAGTACTAGATGAATTATTGTTCTCACATGGAATAAATCTAGGACGAGGCAGGACACTCTATATACAGGGTTGGTTTCGACTTTTTTGAGACTCAAAGCGGAAAGCGGGCTTTTAACATGGGGCTTTCATACATATTTTTAAAAAAAAAATAATTATGTGTCTAATTTTTTTGGGTATTTGACAATACTCGTAAAAATGTTACTTCCAATATATATACTTCCTTCGTCCTAATTTATTTATCCATTACAGAAATCTAACTTATTAAGAAGACATGCAATTATTACATTTTAATTCAAATTTTAAAATATATTTCCCACCATTGCCCGTTTGTTTGATTTTTAAAATGTATTTATTATAATGATTTATAGGGGCAATTTTGGAAATCTAACAAAATGTAGTATCCCAAAATAGAAAGTGAACAAACATTTTGGGACAAACTAAAATGGAAAAGTGAACCAATAAAATGAGATGGAGGGAGTATATACTAAAATTCACTTAAATATATATTGTAGTTTACAGTAAGAAAAATGACCAAAATTGTAACATGTCGAAATAAATGACATCTACCCACATCATAACAGTGCTATCGTATGCATTGATCAAGCATTTCATATTTTCTATTAATTATATCTGTGATCATTACAAAACATGGCATATGCACAATACATTCATAAATCCTAGATTCTGAATCTATAGCTATAGCATATGACATGGATACAAGAGTAGAAAAGCAATTAAAATCAAATAAAAAAATGCCCTAATAGTTTACAACTTTCCAAGATGATACTTGGTTACAACAAGATGAGTTTAAACTCAATACAGATAAAACCCGAGGCTTCAACAAAAACATTTACAACAAGAAACAAAAAGGAAGCCTTAAGTTCTGGTTCCTCCCAAGCTATGTCCTTGGCGGTGGCATATCATCAACATCTGAAAGTTATTTTCCACATAGAGTGAGCCAAAACCCAATAGAAATACTCTAGCATAGTATATGAATCTTAACAAAATCATAAAGTGAATACACATGCATGCTCTTTATCAAACATTGTAACGCCCTAAAGTAATTAACAATAGTACTCTCTCACAATAATTACCTATTAACATTATAGTTTAGAAAATGATATCTTTACATTCATAAAATCCAGTTGTTCAAAAGATGGTACATGCAATTATACATTCATAAGCCCTAATCCTGAATCTATAGCATATGTCATAAACAAAAGATATGAAATAAGAGTTAAACGGATAAATGAATGCCTTAATGATTACAACTTTCTAAGTCGATGCTTGGTTACAACAAAAGCGAGTTTGAAACTCAATACAAATAAAGTCATTGGCTTGTACAAAAATAATTACAACAATAACAAAAGAAGCTCTTGGCTTCAAGTCCTCCCAAGCTATGGCTTTGGCAAAAGCATATCATTAGCACCTGTAAATAGTTTTCTACATATGGTGAGCCAAAACCCAGTAGAGAAACTCTATTACAGTGTATGAATCTTAACAAAGCTATAAAGTGAATGCATATGCAATGCTCGTGCCAAAACATTTTATATCTCTTTCCAAAAAACATGCAATCCCAGGTTTATATCACAATTCATGAAATCATTCCCTTTACAATAGAAAACAAGGCAGTGGATACAATACTGAGAATCTCTAGGATGTGTCTACAAGTAGCCTACAAGCACTACCAATTGCCATTTTTACTGGTATTAACTAGAAGGCTTGTCATCTATCTGTGCGGGTGTCTAGACTTTCACTAAGGACACACAGGCTAACATAATATTATAACTACACTCCTATTCAGATTTACCAAGGTATTCACTTTTTTTTTTTTTTTTTTTTTTTCTCAAAACAATAAACATATTCAACGTGTTAAATAAGTTACAATGCTCGATGCAAATAGATAAGAAATTAGTTTCAATTCACCTAATTCTCATGCAATTTCTACAACAATCATAACTATCCTCCACCGATAGCCCAAAACAGATATCTCTAAACAGATAGATAAGTTCCAATAAAGATATACTTTCCAAAATCTCAAGATGAGAGTGATAATGCATATCCAACTCCGCCATCACCATCATCATCATTCTAATTCCATAAAACCCACGTCATTTCCATTTCCTCTTTACAAAATCAAATATTCACATTTTAGGACAAAATCTCATTTTCTTTATAAAACAATTTCAAGGATAAAAATACATCATTTTATCACAACTCAACCACATTTACAATTCCATAACTATTTTCAAAAACCCATTTGAAAACCCCTCTTTTGATTTCAAAACCAAAATCCTATTTTTTTTCAAAATCCTCAAATCCCATGATTTCTTTGAGAAAACAAATAACTAAGTTAAAAACCATACTAAAGTGTGGAGAAATCCAACCTCAAAGCTAGAAGACGAAAGAGAAAGTGGAGAAACCTCGGCAAATTCGAAAACTAATTTTGCTCCAATTAGAATGAAACTCTAGGTGAGCTCTACATTTTTAACAAAGGGACTAGGGTATAGAGATCAATAAATTAAGAGTATTTGGAGAATGAAGATGAATTTTAGAGAGAGAAGGTCTAGATTTAGGGTTTTGAAATGTTTAGATAGAGAGAGAAAGATCTAAAAAATGACTCAAAAAGTGACTTTTATAGATTAATATACGCTCAGACCGTTCGAGCGACAAAAACACCGCTTGAGCAACTAGACACAAAAAGAGAGACCGCTAGAACGAACAAAGTACTGCTCGAGCGAAGATCATCACCCTCCTAGTACTTTTGCAGACCTGCAAAAGTACTAGAAGTTCTCAAAGTACGCTCGAGCGCAAGAAAGTTTGCTCGAATGAACAAGCCAAAATCTAGACAGCAACAGTTTTGAAAAACTAACTCCCAACTTGTTTCAAACACAATCAAGACACTTCATGTAATAGCCCGACCCTCGCATGTGTTTCTGATATGTTAAATCTCTCCTTTTGGTGCTTTGAAATGCTTAATGTGAAATGTTTGAGATTTTATCTGTTGGTTGAGAAAGGTATCTGTTACTCTTAAGACATTCAGAGTAGAAATTGGGGACCCTAGAGGCATGATAATCTGAAATTGATGTTATATTTGGATTCAGCATAAATTTTAGGTAATATTAAGCTTATCTGTGAAATTTTAATTTCGGATGATTAAACGATTGAATTTTGTCTTTTCTCACCTTATAGATATAAATATCTAAGTATTGTAGTAGATGTTTCACACAACATTTGACTAAGGAAGGTTTGAGTTAAAAAAGGGGAAGTTGAGAGGAAGGGTTAAGAAAATTCTCCAAGAGGGTGAAGATTAGAAGATTTGAACTCACGGTATGTAAATATTTTGTGGTCTCTTGACTATAGAATTGTGTTCTTGATATGTAGTATTTCATAGGATATGTATGGGATTAAGTGATTACTTGAAGAGTAGTATTGATGTTAGCTTGATTGAGAGGTCCATGTATTCTAGCATGTTTAATTACCAATTTGGATGATCCTCTCTAAGTTTATGAACTTGATTTGCACCTTGATATATCTATTGTGGACTTATGGACTCATGGAGAACTCCTGAAACATAGATTATGTTGTGGAATTTAAATTATCACTGATCGTCATATGTTTCCACTCTTAAATTGCATGATTGTGAAGCCTATTTGAGCATTAAAAATCCATTTTGAGACTTTTTGTTACCCACCAAAGAATTCCATTTTTGAAGATTTTCGGACAGGGTTTTTGCAGATTCGCCGCAAGTGCGGGGATCAGTGCCGCACGTGCGGCATTTTGGGCAATTTTGGGCGAGACACACTGTAAAAACCGCACGTGTGGGGCATCACTGCCGCACGTGCGGGAGGAGTTGCTGCACGTGCGGGGCTCACAGCCGCACGTGCGGCCCAAGACCAAAACATTGGGATGTTGTTTTTGACCTGTTGGACCCTCTAAAATGTGTAAAATGACCCTTTAAAATTGTTACAATGTGCCTTATTTCTTGGAAGTTTTGGACTGAAATGTGAATGAAAATGTAAGGAAAGCATGAACTAACTTATGGGTTTTATGTGGGTGTAGGACACACTCCAGGGGGAAGCCGTACTCCGCCATCACACTGTGAGTAATAGTGCAAAGAATGTGTATTCATTTGTTGTTGATGATCATTTAAGTTCTGTTTCTGTCTGTTTTCTGCATCTTCCTACCTTAACTGAGCTTGAATAACATGTGGTGTGAATGAAAAGTAAATGTGGAAAGAATTGTGAACGTTCTGAGTAACATTCTGGGCCAAGGGCCAACTTGTGATATTGAGTAACATTCTGAGTAACATTCTGGGCCAAGGGCCAACTTGTGATATTGAGTAACATTCTGAGTAACATTCTGGGCCAAGGGCCAACTTGTGACATTGAGTAACATTCTGAGTAACATTCTGGGCCAAGGGCCAACTTGTGACATTGAGTAACATTTTGAGTAACATTCTGGGCCGAGGGTCATTTGTGATATTCTGTGACATTCTGTAATACTCTGGTCCGAGGGCTAAGTGTAACATTCTGGGTCATGGACCATTCTGTAGCATTTCATAATTACATACATTTGGTTATGAGTTATAATTTCAATTATCTTGGTACTATTATTCACTGAGCTTCGCTCACCCCTCACATTGTCTGTTTCTGTAGGTCGTCAACCCGAGAACCAGTCTAACTCCTGAAGCTCGTTCCTTTTGTCAACCCTTATGGTCGTGCACATAAGAGGACCCGCCCTATTTTTGTATACTTTTGTCAAGCTTTGGCTTGTATTCTATACACCTGTTTTGGGTTGTCTGTATTTCCTATTTTTGGTTGTACGCCCTAGGGCGAGGGTTGCATGTATTACATAACCAGTACATATTTGTACAGTCCTGTATGTGACGTCCCATTCTGCCTTGATGTGCATGATCCTGGCATGTTATAGTAGCTCAATGGAAGTTTGGATTTTGCTCATTTGTGTATTATGCTTCCGTTCAGGCCCCTATATATATTATTATATCAGGTTTATCATATGTTTCTGCATGGGTCATGCCCGAACTTTTAGGGGCAGGTTCGGGTTGTGACACTTCAATAACCAATCTCAACAAGAAAGAAGATGAAAGAAGATATGAACAACCATCAAGACAAGAAATCCCGAATACAAAACAATGAACGGGTCGGATTCAAGCTAGGATCGCTATAAACATAGCTTGTTTTCCATCTTAAAACAATGCAATGCCAGGTTATATGTCAATTCATGAAAACAATCCTTTTAATACAGAAAACAAGACAGTAGATACAAAACCCTGAGAATTTTTAGGCACGTGTCTACCAATAGGCTATTCAAGCACTACCATAGCCGTTTTACCTGTACTAACCGGAAGGATCAGTACCTAATTGTGCGGGTTTCTGAACTTTGACCAAGGACACACAGGCCAACATCATTACCACAACCACACCACCTAACTAGATTCACCAAGGTATTTACTCATTTTTCTTAAAAACTGATACATTTACAATGTTCAATGTATAATGATGCACATTACACAATGGATGAGAAATCAGTTTCAATTCAACCTAATCCTCATGCAATGTCTACAACAATCAAGACTATCCTCTACCGATAGCCCAAAACAGATATCTCTATACAATAGATAATTTCAAAGCAAAAGATATATTTTCATCAATCACAATGAGAGTGATATTACATATCCAACTTCACCATTTTCATCAACATACCCATTATTCCAATTCTCCAATATCCAACATCATTTTTCATTTTCTCTTTCAAATTCCAAATACCAAAAATTAGGGCAAAACCCATTTTCTTTCAAAATTAATTTGAAGAAAAATATTTCCATCATTACCACACAATTTCTCCATAACTATACTTCCACAACCATTATCAAGAATCAATTTGAAAAACCCCTCTTCTGATTTAAAAACCAAACCCTAGGTTTACCAAAAATCCCAAATAAATAACTCCTTAAAAAAAAGAGCAAATAACTAAGTCAAAAATCATAGAAAGAGTTAAAGAAATCCATACCTCAAGGTAGAAGACAAGCTAGAACAATGGATAGAACTTGATGAAGTCGAAAAACTAGATGTTCCAATTAAAACGAAGCCCTCATCGTGCTCTCTCTTTTACTTCAAAAGGCGAGGGTGAGGAAGCTAGTGGATTGAGTGTATATGGAGCAAAAACTCAAGAACTAGAGAGAGAGAAAGTAGATCTAGGGTTTTTGAAATGTTTAGAGAGAGAAAGAGATGGAAAAGTGATTCAAAAAGTCATTTTCTCGGACTGATATACACATAGATTGCTCAAGCGCAAGAATGGTAGCTCAAGTGACAGACACAATAAGTGACACCACTCGAGCGACCAAAACCACTGCTCAAGCGCACAATAACCCCCTTCCACAAGTTCAGACCTGCAAGAGTTTGTTCGAGCGCAAGAAGGACTGCTCGAGCGAAGATGCCAAACACTTAGAAGTTTTACAGACTATAAATGACTGCTCGAGACAAATTCCTGGGCAGCAACACTTTGAAAAGCTAACTCCCAAACCTGTTTCAAACACAACTAAAACTCTAAATAGCCTGACTCAATGAGCAATAAGACGAAAAATGAGTTGAACAACAATCTAATACACGGTTTCTCATATCCAAAAGTAATAAATGGGTCGGGTCTAAACCAGAATCGTTATAAAAATAATCTAAACTGAAGTATCAAATAAAAAGTAAACAAATATTGTAAAAAAAATCACTTAAACAAATTGTGTTTATTAACGTTTCTTCACTTCAGTGCCATACACTTTACTTCCCTTTATAGAAGAGAGAGACATAAATTTCATTTTCCTTTCCTTAGTATGGTGATTAAATGTTACACATAATAGCTAATCCTGAAAGGGACTTCTATGCATATACGACATAATTTTGTCCTAAGAGAAGGGGTATGACAACTTGTACTAGAATAACACTTTCTATTGCAAAACTTCATAAATTTTCTCCAACGAAAGAGTTATTTTGGGATTATAATCTTCAGATAACTTATCCTAACTAATTTTGTTAGTCAGCAAAATCTCTGAGGCCTAAGTTAGTAAGAGTTTGAGCACCAAAGTTTGAATGTAATAGTCATAATTGTTGCGTACCTCTATCTATGTTGGTGAACTGTGCTTATATGCCCAAATGTGACCATTGGAGGTGGTTGAGATCTCCTTACAACTCTTCACGTCTATTCCGCTTTATGTGGGATCATGTCTCACATTCACGGATTTTTAGGAGTGGTTGGTCTACGTTTGTTGAACTATACATTGACCCAGTTTGGCTTTTCGAATCTTCAATCTGAGCAAAAAATTAGTTTGGATCTTTGAGTTTACTTGTCCTGCTCATTCTTGAAGTGCTCTAGTTCGTTCGTTCCAACAAAACTCTATCCTAGCTTGGCCATTTCTAAGAATAATTTATCTTTCAAAAAATATTTATTAATTGCAATGAGTTGTAATTTTATCTAAATTTTATATATTTCAAAAAATGAAACACAACCAAAAAGGCCAAACGTTATAATTTTTTCCCCCTTTCTCACAATTGATTAGTATTGTTTGCCACATCATTAGGGAATGTAGCATTGCTCTTTAAGTAATTTGAAATTATTTTTACGAGAATTTGTGTTCAACTTATGCATTTTTATAAGATTACTTATGTAAGTTCATGAAAATTTACATAATTTTATAATAAGATTGTATACCGCGTGCATTGTACACCGGTACATTTCCCTATTAATTTTAGTTCTCTATTAATTGATAATATCCTCCCATCAACAAACGGGGTAGCAGGTTTTGCTATCATAAAGAAGTCTTTGTTTGGGCTCAAGGTTTTTCTTTAAAAAAAATGGCAGCAGAGATACAGAGTAATTAAAATGTGTAAATCTCCTGCTGGTTTGTAACCCAATTGATAGGCAACCTGTGTTGGTTATACCAAAAGAATAGTTTTTAAAAAAAAAAAACCAGACAGGTTTTGCTAAAAAACGAAAAATGGGCTCTTTATTTGTATTTATGAGGCAAGGACTTTGTTTGGTCTATTCAGATTCATGGTCTACCAGAAATCTACTTGCATGATTAAGAAAAAAAACAGCAAACAAGTTTCTACTGTGAAAAAAAGAAAAGGGACAGAAAGAGAAATAAAAGAAAAGAAAAGTTGTCTTTGTTCATACTTATAAGTAGGGACTCCATTGGGGCTAGTTAAGTTCATGATCTAGCAACAAAAAGGCTTGCATGACTTCAAGAAAAAAAAATATATATATATGAGGCAGCAAACAGATCATTACCGTGACAGACAGACCAAAAAAAAAACAAAGAAGTCTTTATTCATATTTGGTTTCATGATCTAACAAAAAAATCTGCTTGCATGAATGTATTAAAAATATACATATATATTAAAAGAAAGCCGCATAACATGTTGAAGGACATTAATATGTATATAAACCAACCAAGGGAGCAGCAAGCATAAAGAATCAGTGTGCAAAGGGTACAACGTGTCAGTTTTTTTATTTTTATTTTTATTTTACAGAAGAAAGGGTCTGTTTCTTTTGGCTTTACAAGGAAGCAAAATATAAGAAAAACAAATAAAAGAAGAAGCAATGCATACCTGATATATGAAGGGATTCTTTTGTGTCTTCTTTAAAGTGTAAGAAGAACAGCTTTGCTGGGAAGAAAGAGAATGAGTGGACAACTACTGCTGGAAATATGCCATCTGATATGCGCTAAAAAAAATTCTGCTGAAAAAATAAAAAAAAATAAATTTGCAGGAGAAAAAAAATGTATATGGGCTTGAATAGGTATTATATTAATCAAAAAGTCTTATTTAAGAAAAGAGATAGTGGTCTCTTAAAACACTCCAAAAAAGCAAGAGTGTAGGTAGGATTTGAAACACTCCAAAGAAGTAAGAGTTCATATAGGATTCGAAATTCTATCGACCCCAATTCATCCTATTTCATTTAGGCAAGCTCCTAGCATATAAATAAATTAATTAAAAAATAAATAAATAAAAATGAAAATTAAAAGGACTGATCCTGCAAATCAGTGCCAAAAAAAAAAAAAAAAAAGAAAAAAAAAAAAGAAAAAAGAAAAGCAAAACAAAGCAAAGTGAAGTATAATAGGATTAGGAGTAGGGCTGCAAACGAGCCGAGCTTTGCTGGGCTCGAGCTCGGCTCGTTAAGTTATCGAGCTCGTTTATTGAGCTCGAGCTCGGCTCGATAAGGGACTGGGCTCGAGCTCGGCTCGGCTCGGCTCGTTAATTTTTATCGAACTCGAGCTCGGCTCGGCTTGGCTTGGCTCGATAATTTTTTTTAAATATTATTTATATTATTTAAATATAAATATTTAAATAAAAAATATTATTTATATTATTTAATATATAAAAAATGCATTTATATTATTATTTATATATTTTTAATATATAAATAATATATTTATTATATAATTTAATTAAAGATAAACGAGCCGAGCCTACCGAGCCGAACACATGCGAGCTCGAGCTCGGCTTGTTAACGAAACGAGCCCAATAATCGAGCTCAAGCTCTGCTCGTTTACTAAACGAGCCGAGCCGAGCCGAGCCTAGCCTGTTCACGAACAGCTCGATTCATTTGCAGCCCTAATTAGAAGTCTCATAAATAAAAGACTCGTGCAAAAAGAAGTGGTGGCAGGTTCGGCTTACATAAAATAAATCCATGGAGAAAGAAGCCCACAAAAGAAAGGCTCAATTAAATTCTTGGGCCTTATACCATGCCTTTCATTTCAAAAAAAAAAAAAAGAAAAAAAAGAAAAGAAAAGGTCAAGTCCATGAAAAAGGGCCCATGCAAAAAAATAAAACCAACCCATATTAAATTCTTTGGGGGTCCATGTATGGCGTAGCAAAAGAAAATCTCAAGCATATAAAGCATAAGAAAAAAAAAAGAAAAAAAGAAAAAAAAAATTGAAAAATGAAAAAGACATCAGTTAATCCTTTGGGGAGTCCATGTATGGTCTTGCAAAGAAAAAATCCCGAGTGCACAAGGGGTCCCACATGAAAAACCTATCATCCAAAAAGGCTCTTAAAAAAAAAAATTAAAATAAATAATTCAAGGGGCCAAAATTATCAAGGCCAAGAAAATCCAATCCACAATTTAAAAAAAGCTTAGATAAGAGCCTTATGTTGTAGTGATTCGCACAATTAAGAAAATTCACTTTATACTTGTACAAATCACAGAGGGCTTTGTTGTCATATAAATTTTAACCAAATTTATGTTAACATTTCAAATACGGTCAATCAGTTATGACACACATAGAGCCTATGATAGGATTGTTGTAGGTAATCACTTTCTAAAATGATTAACTTGATCCGTTAAAGTGCATAATTAAAATGACGCCGTATCTCTGCGACGTTATTCAAGATACTTAAATAACACGTGGAACCTACGAAAGATGAACTTGTAGAACCTACAGCAATGACATCACAAAGGACGAAATCCAAATGATCAATACGATTAATTAGATATATGATTAATCAGATATGGTTACACCTAAATTCAAATGGTGCTATCATTCAAAATTCAAATGGCGTTATCATTTAATTTGAAATTCAAATTGAGGATAAGATCTTCTTATCATCTGGATGACCTTTATAAATATGAGGAATCATCACACGAAAAGGGGATTGAAAAATCAGAAATCAAAAGTTAGAGAGAGAGAGAGAGAGAAATCAAGAGTTAAAGAAATCTTCACAAGAAAGAAGAAGAGAAACCCAAAGAACTCAAGTGTCTACACTATAAACGCATAATGGTGATTAATAGATAAAGGGTTTCAAACATAAGAATTGTACTTTGTATTCAAGGGTTTAAAACCTACAATAATTTCAATAAAGTATTTCTTTTTCTTATATTATTTTTTGTTAATTTTCTTGCTTTGCATTAATCGAAAGTTTCATTTAAATAAAATGTATAATTAACAATCTAGAATACAGATTGAAAATAGGAACCTACTTTTCAAATAATCAACACCATTTAGTTCAAAAACTAAACCGTGAAGATTTATAACATGAATTTTAAAATATGTTAAAACACATAATGTTTCAAAATTTATATTTACAAATTCTGGCACGCCCAGTAAAATCATTGCTAGCCAAACAGGGTAGCAGGCTTGCTATGTTAGCCAAACAGGGATGGCGGGTGGTCCAAACATCCAAACTCTATGTTGGACAAAATGATAAAAGCTAAATATTTCCGAGCTTGTCATTTCTGAGGGCTGAGTTGGGAATGAATCCGTCATACACCTAGAGGGGCATTATGCATGCGAAACCTCTTTTTGAGACTGGGGTGAGATGGAGGGATGGTAACGGGGTGAACATTCTAGTGTGTGGACATAAATGGGTGCCTAGGCCACGGTTAGTTGTTTAATTGAGGTTCTTTGGGCCCCTTGGTAATAAAATCCTAGTTCCATCGGTGGATGGAAAAAGTCCCACCCTCCTTGGTGGCGTTAGCTAGCATTGAGGTTATTGCTTTCTAATTTCTGTTTTCCACCCACCTGAAAAAAAGTGTTCAAAAAAAAAAAAAAAAAAACAAATTGGAGCTGTACCAATCCATACGATCGGTCCAAACCTATAATGGAATGGTGGTTCTAAAAATGAACAATGTTTCACGGTTTGAGCCTGTCAGTTCCAGTTTGGAGCCTAATCAAACCGTTCAATATATGTATACACACAGGAAGACTATATGTGTAAATATATGAACATTTCAATTGGGTTGTTAACTATTGTGAGTGTTTTGATTGCAATTTTTGAATTGGTAACTTCAAATGCATTTTGTATATTGAATTGCTCAAATTGATTAATTTTTGAAATTGAGTTGTGGAAATTGATTAATTTTGAATTGCCCATAACCATGGAGCCGAACCTTTTTCTTTGGTTTGCTTCTTGCTCATTTCCATAGGTTCTAATGGTTCAGCTCGGTTCCCCTCGACTCGGTCCCAATTTTTTTTAGAACTGTTCATCTTAGAACCGGGCCAAAACCCCAACACCAATGCAATTAGAGTTTAAAAGAGATGTGGAAACAAAGGAAACAGAGCAATGAGCAATATTTTACAGTCCAGAACAAGTTACAGTACAAGAATTATTATAGGAGTCATATAGGTTTCACAATGCAGAATTGAACAAATTTCACTTTAGTCCCTCATGGTTTAACCTATTTGCACACAACCCTTATCATTTATAAGAACATAATTCCCTATGATTTCTAGAATAAAGAGTACCATTGGACCCATTAAAAGCTAGATTAAAAATTTAAAAAAAAAAACTAAAATATCCTTGTACATAAGTAATCTCGTTATGTAAAACATGGACATTTTTGTTATTTTTTTAGGAGACAAAATTCACTTTAACCTCGATGTACTATTTTCATCTTGGCATGCACTAAAAATTAAGTTAGGTGGAAAGCGATATATTTCAGTTTACAAACCATATAAATGTTACTTGCAAATGAGCCAATCTACGAGGAGGTAAAATGCAATTTACCTTACATAATTTAAGGATATATCTCAATGAGGGACCTTAAACCAAAGATGGGTGTGATCTTGTAGTGACTAAAGCCAGCCTCTAAGAAAATCTTTTCCCATTCTTTCTCACTTCTTTCTCTTCCAGTGACCAAAAACCATCATCAATATGTCAAAAACAAGCTTTGTCTCAGTAGTGTCATGTTCATCTCTGTCCCCATCTACCACCATGTCTATTATGATAACCTTCCCTCCATCTTCCTTGCTTGGAATAGCTTCTCTGCATCTCTTCAGTATCTTTACGCAGTTCTCGTCACTCCAATTGTGCAAAACACACTGCCATTTTCAAGTCCAAAAACGCATTCAAGTTCAATTGATGATCTTAAAGTTTACTTTGCTTATTATATGAACATTAATTGCTTTATAGAATGCTTCTCAGAATTATTCAGCGATGAAATACTTGAAAACTGTTTTTCTAGAATCAGTTGTCAGTACCGAGGAATTGGATAAAATGGCCCAAATAATGAATCAGAGCACATGCAGCCATCTGCTTAACTTATGGTTTCCTTTCTTTTTCCTTAACGAAAGAAATAATGGAGAAAAATGATAATTTGCTACAATTCTCCTAAATTGTACACATTCTTGTTGTAATAGGAGTGGAAAATTAAAGTTCTTTGACGTATATGACCTTTTCAGATAGTTTTATTGTTAAGTATAATTGTGATTTCGTCAATCAATATGTCCGTTCAACAAATAAATAACAGTTCGATCTTGGATCATCAAAATGATTTCTCTTTAGAATTCGGCTATTTGATCAATCTATACTCAAGCAACTCAACATCAAATTAAATCCCAAAACACAAAAAAAATAAAAATAAAAGACAGAAATTTACTGAAATAACTTGATGAGAGAGGAATTGCCCTACATATATGATGCAAATCAGAAAATTTGCTCAATTACCAGATTCAATCACTGGAACTAAGAATTCAAAAAATTGCATACCTTGAAGAAAATGGCATCGCGGATGGAAAGACTGAAACATATCGCCCCCAACATAGTTCAAGTTCTTCTCCTCTGGCAAGTTCTCACAACATGTGGAAGATCAAAAACAGTGCATTTATACCAGGAAACGCCTCGGAAATGATCCGAGCATTGATCCGGTACCACCCCCTACATCAACCAATGAATTCAGTCCTCCAAACACTGCCTCACAGTCTCTAACCACCAAGCTCATCATTCTTGAGTCACTGCCCATTGCTTCATTGAAAATGTATTGAATTTTGGGTTTTTGTCACAAAACTCCCACATGGTAACCCATGTGCAGTCTCAAATGCTGTTTCTTCATTGCTTCTAAACCAATCTCCCAAAAACTGCCATGGGTGACCAAAACCGGATCGACCATGGCTTGGACAAATGGTGACAAATTGGCCATTTCACTTTTGATGAGAAGCTTAGATGATGGAGTGAGGACATACCCTTCTTGATCTCCATGATTTGGATCAATTTTTATTGTAGCAAAAAACCCAAGTGAATTAACAAGGACATGAGTCTCTGGAGAGAATTGGTTTTTGAGGGAGGCAATTGGAGGGATGAGACTAAGTCAGGGAGAGAGATGGGTTTTTTGTGGTTGTGAATTATATCTGGTAGCTAGCTGAACTGCACAGCTGAGTGACATGGAGTTTGCAAAACTGAATGCATGTTTGTGTATGTGGGATTGAGCTTGAAACAACTCTCTTGCTCCTAATTGGCCATTGTGGAGATCCATGAAGATAGCTAAGCTGGCCTTGTAGGTCTTGCTTGGATGGATGAGTAATGGTATTAGAGTGTTTGATGAAGAACAAATTTGAGCAGGATATGAAGAGAAATGGTATAAGATTTCCTTACATATATAATAATTTTCTTAAATTACACTGATAGGTAATTTCTCTCTCCCCCCCCCTCCCCCCCCCCCCCCCCAAATTTTTTTTTTCTTGTTCCTACATTGTGTTTGATTGGCTAAAATGGATAAGCTTGATAATATCATGATATTGATACTTCGCCAATGGAGATTAACAATTACACCCCTAACGGAATTCCTAATCCTATAGCCATGAGATTAGTCATATCACATCATTAAATGGTAAAAAATAATTATTCTTCTCTTATCACATATTATATCATATCATAATTAAATACAGTACAAGTACTCTCATAATATATATCTCATCATCTATTTTACGTATTACTAATCCCGACCTTAACCTAATCGCGTTTTAATCCCAAGCAATATCAAGAAAATTTAGTCCGCCAATCAAACATTTCCTAGAAGTAATGATATACAATTGAAAATTTGTACATAATTTTTATATAAAATGATAAAAGTGTTTGCAGTCCTTTCATTTCTAAAAATAAATTGAGAAAAATTAATAAATTTTATATAATTTTATTACTTCTTGATATGTAGTAATAAAAATTTTAAATGTAAAACAAAGACCAATTACAATAATGTGATTTTTGGTGATGGTGGTTAGGGGTGCAACTTGGGCGGGCTCAACCCGAGCAACCCGTACCCAACCACAAAATTTTTTAGGGCTTGGACAAGATATTTTCAAATTCGGTACGGGTTTGGGCAAAAATTCAAAAGCCCGAATTAAATTTGGACGGGCTTGGGCAAAGACATCAAACAACCCGAGCAACCCGAAGCCCGAATTGTACATATATAGATATATAAAAATATTAAATATATATATATAAATTATTAGCCATTACATGATATTAAAGTAATTTAGATTATTAAATCATATTGAATATATATATTATATATACAAATAACATAAAATCATACATTTTTTATTATTTATTTTCACTCATAAATTGTAAAGACAATTATAGCGGCATCTCTCTTACATTATATAAATTATCTGTTTTCATAGTATTAATGATTTTCTATATATAAAAAAATGCAAATAGAGTCAAATTTTAATAATGTGGCTGCAAAATAAATAAAATAATAATAAAAAAAATGCAATTCGGGCAACTCGGGCAATTCAGGTTTAACTCGGGTCGGGCTTGGGCAGACAACCTCGGGTTACAATTCGGGCTTGGGCGGGCCTGGGTAGATCTCAGTACAACTTGGACTGGGCTTGGACAATCTCTCAACCCGACCGAACTCGCCCGAGGTGCAAGTGATCCATGAAGCCTGCAACACTGACTTTTATTATTGATAACTAATGGTATGCAAAAAAGTAGGACCCATAAAATAATATTTAAAATTTTATTTTGAAAAGTAACGTGTAGTCTAAATTTAATTTTTATATAATGAGAATTATATTTAAAATAAATCTGAATTATATATTGTCTTTTTTGAGTATTTTTGTAAATATATATACATATTTTTTTTTTTATTCATACCATTATGGTAAGGGAGTTTTTGACAAGAACAAATTGTAGCCAATGATGAACTTTCTTTCTTTTTTGGATTTTGGAGAAAGAAACAATTGTTGTTGTCATTAATTCCACACCACATTTGTAGTGGGACAAACTTATCCATATTATCACGCCAACTAAATGAATGGACCGACACTCAAGTCCACTGATAAGTCTAAAACTTCAGTTCAAAAAAAAAAAAACAAAAACAAAAACAAAACATGACGACACCTCTGAACCTCCTTTTTTTCCGATCAAAAAAAAAAAAAAAACAAAAAAGTCCAAAACATGAGGTTGACGAAACCTGAATAAATTTTGTATGAATTTTATTTTATTTTATTTTTTTTACAAAATTTATTTGAATATATAGTTTTGTTATCTAATCGACTTAATTTATTTATAAAGATGATATACTCAATAAATTTTAAAATGTGAACGGTTTGAATTATCAAAATGAAACCTAAAAGTGAGTTTAATAAGCCGAATAACGCCTCTCCAACTCTATTTGGGACTGGAAGAAGCTAAGCCCATAAGAAAAAAATGAGCCAAAGATATGGCCAGTTGATGCGAAAGAGATGATGCATTTTAATATGAGAGAATTACGTCGTGGCCCATTCTTTTTAAAAATATTTTTAGATTAACGGTAAAATTTATAATTGAATTTATAATTGAATTACATCGTGGCCCATTAATAATTGAATTATAATTTTTCTCCATTAATATGCAAATATTTTCTAAATTTGCCACTGAGGTGTAATTTTCACTTTTAATATTATGTGCTAAGATTTAGAATTCTTTCTTGAGATTTAATAAACTTGTGTTTATATTATAGATTTGAGTAGAAATTTAAAAAGATAAAATATTAAATTTCAATTTTTTTCTTTTGAAATTCATACTCTATCTAAATTCATGATTTAAATACAATATAAGTTGGATTATAGATTTGGGTAGAAATTTGAAAAAATAAAATTTAAAAAATATTTAAAACATAGTTAACTATTTTATTTACATTTCTCATATAATTTTTCTTTATTCATTTCCCAATTGCTATATAAATTTATAATCTAAGCACAAAATAAGAGTACTACTCTTCAAACCTATTTAACTCTAATTTGTACAAGGCTTTGTGGCCGTCATACATCAATCTATTTTAATGAACAATAATGTTAGAGATTTTAAATTTTTTACTAAAAAATTATCAAATACTCACACTCATATGGGTGGTTTGGTAAATTTTTTTTGATAATTTTTTTTTATGTATCCCTAACATTTTTGTATTACAAATCACTTTGGTCATTTTTTGCTTTCATTTTAGCCACATCATCATTTTTCTTTTAATAATAGTGCCATGCATTGAATTAAAATTAATGGTAAAATTCACTTTACACTCCTGTGATATTACTCAAGAGCACTTTGCCCTACTGTGTTTTACAAATATGCAAATGCCTCCCATATGGTTTTGAATTAAAGTGCACTATTAATACTGTTAACAAAAAAATGCAAAAAGACATCTTTACCCTCATTGTTGTAAACAATGTATTTCCCCTCTTTTCTCTATATTAACCGAACAGAAAATTATTGAATATTCCTGAAGTATCACGTGTCCATATTCCTTCACCAATTATCATTCATTATACCCTCTCATATTCTTCAATCACCTAATACAAAATCATAATACCACACCTTCTCCACCAATCAAAATGCCATGGACCACTACATCTCTATCAATTATTATGAAATCTTATCGCATTTTGTATTTTATTGTAATGGAAATCATTTTAGTATACAATTTTAATCTAGAGTAAATTACAAATACACTCCTTGAGATTTGTTTAAAGTACAGATTGCCTCATGTGATTTGAAAAATTATAAATACCCCTTGTCAGAATATTTTATTTAACAGAATTAACTAAAAAAAATGAAATTCATAATTACTCTCTTATACAATAATAAAATTACTTAAAATTATTAATTGAAACATATTTTTAATATCATTAAAAACTGTTAATTGACTTCATGATTTATTAATAAAATGGACGATTTGTTTATGAAATTAGAAACGGATACAATATAATTTCCAAAATCATAGGAATGATTTGTATTTTAATCACACCACAGAAATGATTTGTATTTTAATCAAACCATATATTTGTAATTTACCCTTTAATCTATTACCGCCATTTCTGTATTCAATTTTATTGAAAAGCAACACCAAAATGATAATTATACATATAGCATATAAGCCAATAGAATTTAACCTTTTACAATAGAATTGGACTTTGATTTTTCTGTCTTTC